>PDIM01010331.1:309309-342174 GCA_002811675.1 Ichthyosporea sp. XGB-2017a
TATAGATCAAGCATTACACTTATGAGGTAACAGTATCAGTCTTCACTTGTCGGCCAGCAATCGACATAAACGGCAATGAACTTACATTTTCGACATCATAGCGTTCTCAAGTCTTGGAGGAAGGTCCTCGGTACTTCAGTACCTGTTTTTCGTGCCGAAATGGGCCATCATATGTTTTACCACCACGTGGAAAGCAAGGAATGGCCTGTGTTGCGTATTTGGGCCGCAGGGAGAGAAAGAGTGTGTATATTATTAACTGGGTAATAAAAGAGTCCTTAGGCTGGGGAAAAAAAAAAAGAAACCGTTGGAGGAAGGTTCGTTGAGTTAGACGCTAGCCGCTTATCATAATCCAAGATCTCTTTGAGTCTCACTTTCATCCTCTTGATTATTTCCTGTGATTCGAAACTCCCAGCAATGCAAATATTTTCTTCTTTGCACCTCCACTGACCCCGCTGTCCAGTCGAACGTCTTTGCGGACGGACGTTTCTACATCGCTGGCGATGGAGTTTAAGTTGTCCACTTCATCATCCTCTTCATCGTAAACATCTTGCACTATATTCCATTTTATGTCATGTCATTGCCCTTGAGAATGCTACTAGAGTACACGTCTGTATACTGTTTCACGTTGATTAGGCCCTCAGGCTTGTTTTCCTCCCAGTAATTGCTCGTTCATCGGAGATTACTTCGGGTCTCGTCAATGCCATCTTTTACTGTTAGGTCTAGACTTGATGCCACATAAATCTTTTATAAATCAAATCTTTTTCAAATCGAAATCTAAACTCTTTTATAAATTATCAAATTTATAAATCAAATCTATAAATCTAATCTATAAATCAAATCTTCTTAAAACATTAAAAAAGAAAAGGCTTCGAGGATAAGAGTACTCTACAGTAGCTAGAGTACTACAGTCACCCAAAGCTGCGGGCTGAGGCCTGAGACACTCTTTACACAGAAGCAGCTCGACAAAGTTTTGCCCAAGTTGGGGTGCTCCCATAACTAAGGCTCTATCAAGTTTTTCCACATTCGAACCCTATTATGTAAAATAGAAATAAATTAAAAAATTAAAATAATACCCCTTAAATTATAGCAGGGTGAATGGCGAGGATTTTTCATTCCTTGGTGAATGGCCAAAACCCTAAACACGGCTTGGCCATGTGCCAATTATATTGGTACGGTGTTATCTATAGTCAATGGGCAACGCGGTGGACAGCCAAGGCGCTTGCACCAGAGTTTAGAATCTCTGTTGTGTGTGTTTGAGACGGGGGATCTGTGTGTGGTAGTGAGGAAAGAGAAGGACCGGAGTGGACCAGGGATCATGAGGGCACCATTGCTTAGAAGTCTTTGGGGCGTGGGTGGGAAACAATGGGGTAGAATTGGGACGGGGTTCGCGAACAGTAGGCGGTGTTGGGGTTCTGCTTCTTGTTTCGGACTAAGGCATTATTGCTCGGGGGCGTTGAACCGTTATACGTTGATGGATATATGCAAGAGTACATTGCCTGCCATCCGAGAAAGGACTGTGGGGAGGGAGCAGCAACTGCTGAAAGATTATCAGGAATACTTTGAGAGAAATAATGTTGAGGAAGATGTGGGGTCGTTTGATTTCATTGAGGCTCTCGGATGGGCCCTGGAAGACAGCAAGAAATATCCGATTTTTGAAAACGCAAAACAAATGGATAATTTTGTAGAATTCAGTTCATACGTTGATTGGCTTGAAGAGCAAGCAAAACAGTGGAATGAGAGATTGGGAATCGTTAGAAAAGCAGACCCGATAATGGATTTACTGTCTTTTAACAAAACGAAAGTATTAGAGTATTTCTGGACAGAAAACGATCCCGTCATTCTTCAAAATATGAGGCTTCTAATGAACAAAGTTGACGTGGGATCTGATTGTCATGGCATGTGGGGCGCCTTTTTTTCATTGGAGGAGCGCACGGGGCTCATCAGTGATATTCTTAAAATCCTTTGTACTCACAACTTGGAAGAAAAAATAGCGTATTTGGCAGACCTGGCGGAAGAAATCAATCAGTGCTACGGTTCAGCAGAGTTGCAGAGTAGCTCTCTTCTCCCTGTACTCTTTGTGGATAAGGCATATTGTGACAGCGAGCTTTCCAAAGAAAATATGCGATCGTGCGTCATGCTAACACTGCAAGTATTAGAGAGTACATTTCCACAGTTTAATGCCGTTGATGCACTCAAAAGAAACCCAGAGATGATGGGACTTGAAGGAGATGATCTTGATAGGCTTTTGGGTAAATCTTTAAAAGGAATGGGGCAAATAATTCAGGGAGGCAATGCTCCAGCCAAGTATTCGCCAGGGCTTTTATTATTCGACAATCTCCATATTTTGCGCTGGACAGGGGATGTGCAAAATACCTTGCTGCTTTGTAAGAAACGGTTTTCGTCTCATTTTAAAAAGGTGGATTTTGCGGAGGCAATCAAGGAAGCTCATGTCCTTAAAAGCGCATCATTCGTTAAAAAGGGTGTCAACTTCCAGAAGAAGCTACTTTATGCAAAAAACGCCTTCAAGTACACCGAACACATGGAAGTCGTAAAATGGGTGTGCTCTGACCATGATAGTCTTGATAAAGGCCTTTGCAAAGTTGTGAAGTTGATGGAAATGGTTGGGATGCATGAAAGAGTAGGGTCTACCACTGCACTGAGACAACATATAACCCGGTATCCAATGCTTCTGTGTCTACCAGAACATGTTGTAAAGAAGCTTAAACATTTAAGGGATTATATTGGGGAAAGTATGCTGCGGTCTATATACCTTTCTCTATCTGAAAGGAGACGCAGTGGGGCTGATATTTTGTTGAAGGAAGTTGCCATTGAGCGTACACTAATGCTTGCGTCTTGGGGTGCTTTGCTCTGCAAGAACAAGGAGGAGATTGGCGCATTTATTGTGAAACATAGCCTTCTATTGTCTGTATCGGAAAGGGCTTTCTGGTCTTACGTTAAGAGCGATCCGGACTTTGAGAAAATCTTCTCAACCGAAGAATCACAGATGGTCGACTTTCTAGAGAAAACAGCTTAGTTGGTTATATTTATTTTCTGTTGACATTTAATGAGGAGGCGAAACTAAAACTGTTCCCGCAAGAGTTGGGATACCTTTGCTGCAACCGACGGCACTGAGGCTCGGACCGTTACTCGGTACATCTAAAGCGAAATAGACAAAATTGCAAATCTTCCATTAACTAATCTTGTACACATAACAAACACATCAAATTTTCAATAAAAATAAAAAGCGAACATACCTTTGCTTCTAAGTTTGGTTCCAACCGAACCAAGCACCCAATCTTACCAGATTTTGATTCAATAACTCCCGAGCCAACAAAATTGTGGGGGTTAGGATCCACATTGTCCAGCCACTGAAATGCGATCCCCTGCAGTTTAGTTTTGATGGTGGCAAGAACAATAGGACCAGAAGCTTGAAATACAACTTGGCTTTCAAGCCCTTCGCCCTCAAGGGCTTTCCATCTATCAAAAAAGGTAGCTTGATCCAATTCAAAACCTGACATAAACTTGCATATAAGAATAGGGATTTTCAGGAATATCTGAAAATCACGGCCCTCATTTTCAAAAATAATCTGAATAACTGGCGCTTCCGTAAAATCGTCAAGGCATTCCACATTAATTAGTTGCTGGGCTTGAGATTTCGGACCTACCGTCTCTGGCGGCAATTGGGTCTGAATCTTAAGCTTTGAAGACAGCTGGCCAACATATATTCTCGTTGATATAGTATCGAATGGCATATTCGTTTTGTTCCCAAAATACAATCCAATACGTGCAAGGTTGCCCTTGTATTGCGATTTCACACCAACTTGCAATTCATCGCTTTCATACAAAACGCCGTCATTTTGAAATGTAAATGCTTTGAACCAGCGATGACTTCCCGTAGTTGGTTCAGGAATACCTTCATTGGCAAAGGCAATTCCTGGAAGTGCTTCACCATCACCATTTTCAACTGGTTCGTCACCATTTTGATACACCTCACTAGGCAAATTGTCCTCTCCCTTAATCTCATTTCGGCTTTCCACTCTCCAAGTTTTGTCTGTAATGTAGTCTTCTCTTTTTTTCAGTTTGGCCAAAATAGATGATTCTCTCTCGGGATATGCTGGCATTTCTTCCAAAACCATTTGCAAAAGCTCATCCGGTGAGCCACAAAGTCGCAGGTACTCAATAGCACGCTGCTGAAGTTCAACATCACCATTACGCGAAAGGGTATCACTCTTCAGTAAGTCTTGAACAACTGGTTTGATTTCGGGAAACAGATTCACAAACTTCACATACGTCGAGAGCAGCATCACTTTCGTAGAGATGGACGAAGTGGGAAATTTTGAATGCAAAAGTTCCAATTGGGCAATGGGCACAGCTTGGGGATCATTGGCAATAAGATGGCCAAATTCTCCCAGAATATACCCACCGACCTTGACCATGGTTTCGTGACAACTCGGGGATTGGAGGGCTTCAAATACAGTTTTTGTTGCATAGTCTTGTACCTCTTCCCGATTGGTGACTATTTGAATGACTCGATGCCACACTTCATCACTAACATAATCGCCTGCCATTCTAATCAAGTTCAAAATAACATCAACATACCAGCTGTAGTCGCTAGCAAACTTTTCCGATAATATAGCAATTTTAAGAACCATTTCTTCTCTTATCCCAAAAACAGCTACTTCCAAATATTCAAGCAATTCATGAATTACAGCTTTGTAGTTTTCGTTGTCACACATATTATAGAGCAAATCCAAAGCTCTCCTACGAACGCTGATGTCTTTTTCCTGACGAAGTGAAGCTATAACCCGTTCCTGATGCTTTGCAAGTCCCACAGATTGCATATTCGAACTGAACTCTGCCAATCTGCTCATCATTTCAAGTGCCATATATCTTTGGTTTGTGGACCGATCCGAAACTAGTCTGCCAATAATGTTGGAACTAAGCTGAATCAGTTCATCATCTGAACTGTCAGATAAATGAATAATAAGAGACATAGCTTCGTACATGACAGCATTTCTTGCATTGTTCCGCTGCGTACTCTTAGTAGGTTCTGTGGCGCTCAATATTTTACCCAAACACTCATACAGCTTATCACCAGTGGGATCCCCACGCACAGGATGATAAAGGTGTAGGAGTCTCAGAATTTTAACCTGCAGCCAAGGGTGGGGAATCTTGTAATACACGTACTCAGCTGGAGTGGTTTCCCTTATCACCATCTGATGCAAAAGATTTATCACTTTCTCAACAACAGGGACATATTCTTCGGGTCGCACGTTGACAATAGGAAGAAGCAAACTTAGAACCGCAAGCACTACGCCCGTGTCAGGGTCGTCCAGCAGTGTGATGATGCGAGCACTCCACTCACCCATCGGCAGCACTTCTGGAAACTTGCGATAAAGACGGAGTAAGCACAAGGCAGCCTTTTTTTTCACAAAACTGGTAGAGTCGCTAGACACAAGCAGTTTCATTACATCATTTGACAATGCCTCTGCCATTTCCTTTCCCCCAATATTCGATATACAATTTAGACCCTGTCCAAAATAGATTAAAAGGTTAGCAACTAATAGAGCGACCTCAATTAACCAATTTGATCAAACATTACCAAATACTTACCAGACAGACAAAGATTTCGTTTCTATTTGCCAAGTCCTTTTTGATAGATTGAATAAGGAGCCTTGACAATTCGCTTTTTTCGTTCAACAATACTGAAATGAAGCAGTACCCAATAGACTTTTCAGTATACTTGTTAGATGATATTAAATTAACGGCCTCCAAATGGCCAAAGTCGATGTCGATACCCAAGAGGTACATGTACAGAAGCTTGCAAACATATTTTTTCTTCTGATATCCATCTATGCCCTTTTCCGATCTAAATTTTGTTCGAATATTTGCCAATTCTTTGTTAATCCTTTTCTGTTCAGCTTCACGAGATTTTGCGGCCCGGATGTCTGATATGAACACCGTTAGGCCCTTCATATCATTTCCTGAAGGCATTATGCTCAGTTAACAAGTTCGTACAATATAATCTATATTAAATAACTATTTACGCTCTCGATAATCGCTCTGTTTGTCCACGTTGCGAGTTCACTGAACAACTGGTCACACGCAAATCAACTCTCACTACAACACCTGGGCAGGAATTGTGTGTGAAAGAGAGGGTGGGTGGGGGTGTATTCGGGGAACAAGGTGACAGCCAAGGCAGTTAATGTAATGATATGGTAGTGCTCATGTACACTTGAGCAGGCTAAGGTAATAAAGCAAATCCAACAGTCTACACGGGTGTGTACAATAACAACAAGAGAGGGAAAAGCCACCAAGTCATAATACACACACGCCTTGTTCGGTGTACCACGTCTACTATAGTGATCATGATGCGGTTTTACCATGGGTAGCTAGGGTTATACCTGTATAGTGTAACCCTAATCCCTCCCTTGATCCTCTAGTTAGCGGGGGTGGGTGGGTGAGTACTATAGTCTATTATAGCCATAATAATAGTGGTGCAGACTGGTGTTGTGTGTTTCACTACAAATACGCTATCTGCAGGCCCCTCCTCTCACTGCCCAAGCCTTATCACATACCAACAGGAGAGAGATCTACAGAGGCTACCCCCGTGTATAGATAGATCCACCTGCCAGTATATAATATAGAGGTAGAGAACGAGCACTGACACTGGAGTGGGCTGATTCCGAAGAAGGGCATACAAGTAGTAGAGTGCCATATACCACCACCGGCGTTTTTCGTAATTAGGATTGATACGTGGAGTAGTAGAACTGCAAAAACATGTTGACACGGGCGAGATTAATTGTTGGAAGGGAGAGCAAGTCTGCAGCTGTTGTGGCTGGGGGAATTAGTGGAGGAAAGGTGAGAACGAGAATCTTTTATATGCAGATAGACCTTATATTTCTTTTTTCTTCTTTCTTTTTTATTTTCCGGCATGGAAAAGAAATCAAATTATATCAATTAGTATTAACGCTTTTTATTGTGTTGCTGTGCTTTTATTTAAACTAAATTGCAGCGCTTATATGCTACGAGTGTTATGCCTGCGGGTAGTGGCCGCAGATGCTCTGTCAATGGCAAAGTAGTAACTGTATTTGGGGCCACTGGGTTCCTTGGAAGATATGTTGTGAACAGATTAGGTAAGACTTTAATTTTACAACGCCTCTTCCTGTAAGAGCAATAGCTTGCTAATTACTGATTGTCTTTGGATATGTGTGGTACAGGACGAGTGGGAACTCAAATGCAGATTCCCTTTCGAGGTGACGAATACTATTACAGACATTTAAGACCCATGGGCGACGTTGGTCAGATTAACTTTTTGCCGTATAGCATATCAGATGAAAAGAGCATTGCAGATGCATTGCAATACTCGAATATTTGCATTAATCTCATCGGCCAAGATATTCCAACGAGAAATTTCACCTTCGAACAGGCTCACGTTGAGGCCCCTAAAACTATCGCCAAAATGTGCAAACAATTTGGAATCGAAAGATTGGTTCACGTATCGTGCTTAAATGCAAGACCAGATTCTCCATCGTCGTGGCACACATCCAAGTACGCGGGTGAGCAAGCAGTACTGAGTGAGTACCCTTCAGCTACTATCGTTAGACCTTCGCGATTTTATGGAGGAGAAGATCGCTATCTGAACTTTTATGCTAGAGCATACAACTTGCCAATGCATGCTTTTCCAATTGGCGACGGGGGAATATACAAAAAAATGCCTGTCTATGTTGGAGATGTAGCAAGAGCCATTGTAGAATCCTTAGAAGATCCATCTGCAGAAGGACGAGTGTTTGAATTGGTTGGACCAAAGACTTACTCGCAAAGAGAGATTATTGACCACGTTATGAAAGTTACCAAGAAAGCCCTGAGACCTTGGCCCTGTCCAAAGAGTGCTCTGAAAGTTGCTGGTTCACTTATCAGCAAGGGGCCATACTATACACTGTTGGATGCCGAAAGAGTAGAACGTGAATATCAAGATGATGCACTTTCTGAAGATGCGTATGGCTTTGAAGATCTTGCCATTACCCCTGTTACTATGGAAAGACAAAGTATTAGCTTTTTGCGTAGATACAGAGATCACTATAACTTTGAGGAAGCCCTTGAGGAATAAGTCCTTTGTATATTTCATTTACTTCTAAGCTTTGTGCTGAAAATCGTGTTTATGTGTTTCAGTGTTCAACATTCTACTATAATTACTATTTGCATATGGCAAAACTGTATACTCAAAAAATCGAGCTGTGTTAATAAAACCGACTGTTTATATTATAATGTGTGTTAGAACTGAAACTGAACAATGTTTTTGAAGAAGTCGAAAAGACCTGTTGCTGAAGAAGGAATGTCGCTCACACCGGAATTGCAGGGGCGAATTATATCAACAATCATTTAGATTGAAGAAGCATGCAGATGTGTGCATGACGACCAACTGAACCTAAAAAGTTAATAATAATAGCTAAACTGACACTCGCACTTTTCGAGTCTCCTCATGTTTTAAATGGTTTTTAGATGATGATGACCAGAGAAGCACGGTTTCACTACAGTAGTCATTCCACCACTAAAAAGCTCGATCCTGATCCCTAGCCTTTTTTCCTTCAATAGGTTGGGATGGACCCGCATCTTATCTAAGATATCATTGATGTACTTGCTAAATTAATTCGATCATCTAATTGAGCATTATAATTGATCGATCCCTCGAGTACAGCTATAAGGGGCTGGGTATTATAATGCAATGATATCATAAGTTATAACACTTATGTGCCTTTCTTTGTACCCTGCAGCGTGTGTGTAGTGTAACCACAGTATATAGATTCAGATTAGTATTGCTCTAGTGGAGCTCTGGAGTGATTGGCAACGCTGTATAGAGAAGCAGATAGAATGACAGGGGAGGAAAACAAGCCTCTTTTAGCTTCGCATAGGCAAGGAGAGGGGGACCGTGTGTTATACGAAACGGTTGGTGATAATCGTATTAGAAGCAGAAGCAAAAGTAGAACTCGTGGTAGTAGTGGTCTTGACAAAAGCAATGGTGATGAGGAGCGCTTTGGTGAAGATAAGATTGAAATCTCAACCCCAAAGCTGGGGACTGTATGGGGAAGCATTGGAAATTTGGCAGCAACAACAATGGGTGCGGGCATCCTGTCGCTTCCAGTGTCCTTGGCGTACTGCGGATTGTATACTGGGTTGGGATTAATGTTTCTTTTCGCCGTTTTCTCAGACTACTCTCTCATGCTGCTTGTTCGCTGTGCAAAGCTGACAAATGCGGGTTCCCTGGAGGAAGTGGGAGAAAAGCTCTATGGCAGAGTTGGTGCGAATATTGTGAAAACTGTTCTTCTCATTCTTCTTTTTGGGTTCATGATTGTTTCAGTCATTGTTGTGAGCGATTCAGTTATGCCTTTGTGGCAAGAGCTCCCAATGTTTGTTGGAAAGGGAGGGGAATGGTATGTCTCGAAGCCATTTATTACGGGAATGTGTGTGGCTCTCATGTTTCCTTTGACAATGAGCCGCTCACTTTCTGCTTTGAAATTTTCCAGCTGGTTGGCTGTTTTTAGTGTTCTGTACCTCATCTTCATGATGGTGGTTAAGTTTTTACTGAAATGGGAAGTGGCATCAGATATTAGAGGGTTTAATTTTTCACCCAAATTTGCAATGGCATTCCCCATTCAAAGCGTTGCATTCTGCTCTCAATTTAACGTGATTCCTCTCTATGATGAGCTGCAGGACTCCCACAAGAAACACATGGGAAAAGTCATTCATGGCTCAATTTTGCTTTTGAGTCTGGGTGGGTATGTGTTGTTCTCAGTTTTGGGGTACTTGTACTTTGGTCAAGATGTGGAAACTGATATTTTAATGCAGTTTCAAACGGACACAATGATTACCATTGCAAGAGTAGGCATTGCTTTGACTCTCATTTGCAAATTTCCTTTGGTAACAATGCCATTTAGGCATGTGCTAAATGATTTTCTGTTTGGCCATACAATATTTTCACAGCACTTCATTTTCTGGGAAACATTGACATTTGTTTCCATTGTGTATGTGTTATCTTTATGCCTAGGGGAACTTGCCAATGCCTTTGCGTTAGTGGGGTCCACTGCTGGGATGTGTGTGTGCTTTGTATTGCCTGCCCTATTTTTTTTGAGAGCTAGCAAAGGAAACTGCTCCCACTTTGATAAATTTATGTGCTTCATGATGATTTTCCTTGGGGTTGTTTCAGGTGTGGTTAGCTTTTATACCACTCTTAAGGGGCTGTTGTAAATAATATTTTTTGTCATCGGTGATCGGAATATAAACGCTTCCAAGTGGATTGAAAGTTGTTCATCAACAAGACGTTAGTAGCACAGGTGCACTTCCTTTTGGCATTGTAAATTTTATTTCAATATTCAAGTCAATAAAACTCAATAAACTAAACCATTCTTCATGCGGAAAGTTGATTTCGCGAATACTCATTAACACTTCCATAGTCCCGCAAAATGGCTGTTTTCGAAGTTTTAAGATTAGAACCGCTTTCACTTTCAGAGGGATCACCATATCCTCCCCCGCCAGGAGTGAGGATTCTAACAATATCACCAGGCTCAACATGAAGAGTATTCTTGGAGCCGACATTGACAATCCGGCCATCGCTTTTGACCAGTAAATTCATACCACACTTTCCACTGTGGCCTCCTTTCAATCCATATGGCTGAAAGGCGCGGCGTTCTGTTAAGAGTGAAACAGTCATTGGAGTTTTAAAGAGAATTTCCCTCACCACACCATCTCCCCCATCGAACTTTCCTAATCCTCCAGAATGTTTGCGCAGCTCGAACGTATTTAATACAACCGGATACCTTCTCTCCAATATTTCCGGGTCAGTTATTCTCGTGTTGGTCATATGAGTGTGGATTCCGCTTCTACCATTCCAAGTTGGGCCTGCCCCAGCTCCTCCAGCAATTGTCTCATAATAACCCAGCTTTTCACTTCCAAATGTTAAGTTATTCATACAACCCTGCGAGGCGGAGCACGCAGAGAACGCTTTTAAGATCACGTCAACTACCCTTTGAGAAGTAAGAACATTTCCACCAACAACAGCTGCGCCTTCGCTTGGGTGAAGTATGGTATTTTCCGGGATTATCGTACTGATTGGTTTCAAACAGCCTTGATTAAGAGGAATGTCATGACCAACCATACATCTTAAACAATAGATGATAGCAGAGTATGTTACTGCTCTTGGTGCATTGCAATTCCCAAATACCTCGCACCCTGTTCCAGAAAAGTCAAACACTGCACTACCTTTAGCCTTGTCAATTTTCACAGTCAGCTGGATTTTTGTTCCATCATCCATAAAATCTTCAGCCATCAAAACAGGCTTTCCATTGAGATTTTCGGCCTCTTTTGCAAATACACTGAGCATATCCCGCACGGCCACTTCAGCGTTTTCCTGTATAAATCGCATATACGCTTGAACAGTTGCAAGGTCATACTGTTCAATAAGTTCATTCACCAATGTAATACCTTTATGATTCGCGGCTACTTGAGCTTTCAAATCTGAAATGTTGTCTGCCAAATTTCTAGTTCCACAAGATCCTTTTACTTGGCCAGGCGCTGAAAGTATATCCGAAATGCCTTTCTCTTGAAACTCACCTTTGCGAACAAGATGGAAAGAGACAATGGCCGCGCCTTCCTGTGCCAAGGCATTAGAATTTGGAGGCATTGACCCTGGTGTTATACCGCCAATATCAGCATGGTGACCACGGCTAGCTACCCAGAAAACTGGCTTTGGCTCATTTTTGTGAAAAACGGGGGTCATGACGGTAATATCGGGAAGGTGGCTCCCTCCGGCTGACGGGTGATTCGATACTAAAACATCTCCTTTCTGAATTTTCTTCCCCAAGTGATCAATTTGAAAACGTACTGCTTCTTGCATAGCACCAAGATGAACAGGAATATGAGGTGCATTCGCCACAAGCCCACCATCAGGTCCGAAAAGTGCGCATGAAAAGTCGAGCCTTTCCTTTATATTTGTTGATATTGAGGTTCTTTGAAGAGCTCTACCCATTTGCTCTGCAATACTCATAAATCTATGTGAAAATATTGACAACTGAATCATATCAAGGTCCACTTCAATGTTTTCCTTGTGTCCCGGAGACTTGCCCGAAACTATGTCAATACGAATGTCACCAGAATCCGAAATGTATGCCGTGCAATTCGGTTCAACAAGTATGGTACTATTCGCTTCTAACAAAATAGCAGGACCGTTTACTTTTTGACCAAATTTCAAATCACTCACTTTAAAAAGGTTTGTTGCAACAAAGCCCCCCTCAAAATAGCACGAGACAGTTTCTACTGGCTTGGGTTCCGCTGCATCAAAATCTAATGACATTTCTTTCGTACGTCTACTCTTTCCTACACCACGCACTCGGATATCATCAATTACAATTGCTCGTCCGGGTATTGTGAAGCCAAATTCGCGCTGGTATTGCTCCAAGAAGGGTGACTCGAAATCAAAATCAGATGCTTCCCCATTTAACGTCATAATAGCACAGTCTGTTTTTTCATAACGAAGATTTAAATATGCCTCTAGGACTAAATCACTTCTTTCAAAGCCCTGCTTCAGAAGATGATCACTACATTGCTTTTTCAAGTGGTCCAGTCGACTTAGAACGTGCTCTCTACTCGATTTCTCAAGAATTGCGGCCGATGGTTCTTGAGCTTCGTAAACAACATCTGCCAAAGACAGGCCGTATGCGGATAATATCCCAGAATATTTGTGAATATAAATAGTAGACATACCAAGAGATTTAGCAATTGCACAAGCGTGCTGTCCTCCGGCTCCACCAAAGCATGATAAAGCGTGGTGGGTCGTATCATATCCTTTCGCCTGCGTCAAAGCCCTTATTGGTCTACACATTGCTTCATTGGCCACCTGGATGAAGCCAAACGCTACTTCTTCAGGTGACATTGGATGATCAGCATGTTGGTTAACTTCCTTTGTCAAAGTTTCAAATGCAGCTTTAGTAGCGTCATAATCTAATGGCTCATCTTCGTTTGGCCCAAAAATGCATGGAAAATGGGATGGCTGTATTCTACACAGCATCAAATTAGCGTCGGTCACAGAAAGGTACCCCCCTTTTCGATAGCACACTGGTCCCGGATGAGCAGAAGATGACTCAGGACCAACCACAAAGAGACCCGAACGATAAAAAAGTCTAGAGCCACCCCCGGCAGCAACTGTATTTATATCTAGCTGAGGTGCTTGAATTGTTACGCCAGCAGTCGTGGATTCAAACACATGCTCGTACACCCCATCATAGCGCGAAACGTCTGTAGAAGTTCCGCCCATGTCAAACCCAATGACGGGTTTTCTATGTGATGGCATAGCCGCACCATCCAGCTTTTGTTTTTTGTGTTGGTGATGCCCATCAAAGACCATATTTCCCAAATTTTCATATGCGGTGAATGCGTAACCAACAACACCACCCGCAGGCCCCGAAAGAATGGCCCTGGAGCCACTGAATGAGCTTACTGGGGTCAAGCCCCCGTCGGACTGCATGAACAATACTCTCGTACTCTTTTCAAAGTTTTTGTCAAAACCACTAGAAAAGCTTTCAACGTAACGCTTGATACAAGGTGTCAAGTAAGCATCAGCGCATGCAGTATATCCCCTCGCTACAATCTTTACCATTGGCATCACTTCAGACGAAAGAGAAATGTGCGTGAATCCCATCGCCTTTGCAATATCTCCCACTACACGCTCGTGGTCAGAGAAAGTGTAAGAGTGCATAAACACCACAGCAAGACTGCGAATTCCACTATCATAGACTTTCTGAAGCTGGGCTTTAATTTCTTCTGGTTTTGGCTTCTGTACAACCGTAAGCCATTCGCCAGTAGTTCCTTTATGACAATCTTTATCTTTGGGAGGTTTTCCTTTTTCAAATTCATCCTCGCTGAGGAGTTGAACTCTTTCATCTATTTCCACAGCACATTCGTAAAGCACATCAGGCATTTCTATTTTCAAATCAAAAATCTTTGGTCTAGCTTGGGTACCTATGTGTAGTAGATCCGAAAAACCTTTCGTTATTAATAGAGCTACCCTCTCCCCATTTCTTTCCAACAGGGAATTTGTAGCAACAGTGGTTCCCATTCGGATGGATCCGATCTTTGATGAGTCAACAGGTTTGTTCCTTGGATACGGAACGCCAGTCTCACTCTCAAGGATGCGTCTTATTCCTTCTCTTGGAGCATCACTATAGTTGGCAGGATCAACGGAAAGCAGTTTGAGCACCCTGGTCTTACCATTAGGACACTCAGCATACACATCCGTAAAAGTACCGCCTCGATCAATAGCAAAGTGAAACATGGTGATCACAATATACGAACGATACAAGGTGTGTCGGGGCTTAACAGGAGGAGGTAAATCAAGTAAGGAGGGAGAAGAGAATAGGCTAGTTGGGATAGCTTGTCTTGGTCCGTTGCAGACAAACTCTAGCTAGACTAATAGAGGAGGTACTAGACTAAAATAGAGGAAGTACTTTAGGGCTGCAACATGGTGCGTGCTGCCATCCTCAGTCAGTTGTGGTCTGTGGAGGGGCACACTACAACAATGACAACCAGCAGGGAGACAAAACAAACAAAACACAATGAAACCAAACTACACAGGAGGGGGGGTGTTTAGGTGAACCATAATCATCAATCAATGAAATGAGTCCAGGAGAGGGAAGGTGAGCGAGTCCTGAGTGCCCGTCTGTGGAAGAAGATATGAACACAACACAAACACACACAGGGATATATATGCCTTTGTTATTGTTGATTATCACTGTCTCTGTGTGTTTGTTTGTTTGTCTGTCTGTCTGATCCAGTATGGCTGTAGGAGAGAAAAAGATTTTATTGCTGGGAACCGGCTTTGTGGCCGGGCCTTTTCTGTCGTATATGCTGCGAAAGCCAGAGAACAAGGTTACTGTCGGTGAGTAACAATGGCTAGGTTATATATATATATAGTGCATTTTAGGAAGATTGTAGAATATTAACTGTTGTAAACGTTGTTTTGCGTGTGTGTATGTCTTGCTTGAACTGCTTGGTTATGTTTAGCGTGTCGCCATGTTGAAGCTGCAAAGGGACTTTGCCAAGGAAAGAAAAATGTAACTGCCATTGCTTTGGACGTGAATGATGCTGCTGCACTTGACGAACAGGTTGCAAAACATGATGTTGTTGTCAGTCTAATCCCATACATCTTCCATGCTTTGGTTATCGAGTCTGCGATTCGAAACAAGAAGAATGTATGTACAACGAGCTATGTCTCGCCTGCCATGCAAGCTTTGGATGGAAAGGCAAAAGAAGCGGGAATTACCGTCATGAACGAAATCGGAGTAGATCCTGGAGTTGACCATGTGTATGCCATGAAGGTCATTGATGAAGTCCATGAAAAAGGAGGAAAAGTATTGTCTTTTGTTTCTTACTGTGGAGGTCTCCCTGCACCCGAGGATTCTAATAACCCTCTTGGCTATAAGTTTAGTTGGAGCCCCCGGGGTGTTCTCTTGGCGATTCGAAATGCGGCCAAATTTAAGCGCGATGGCAAGATAGTCTCAATCGATGGTCCAGAACTTTTGTTGAAGGGACCAGAAAAAGTGGTTGTTTACCCAGCGTTTGCCTTGGAAGGATATCCCAACAGAGATTCTTCGTTTTATGACACCCGTTATGGCATGCCGGAATGTCAAACTGTCCTCAGAGGTTCTCTGCGATACCAAGGAAACCCCAGATTTATGTTGGCTCTCGGTGATCTTGGATTTTTGAACGATGAGGCGCAGGCATTTTTGAATTCCAAACAAGAGCCCTTGACTTGGTTAGAAGTTATGGGCAAATTGCTAGGCTGTAGTTCAGATTATGCTTCGGTGGAAAGTGCGGTGGTGAAAAAGGCCAAATTGGAAGGCGAAGATCGTAAGAGAATCTTGAGAGGCATGAGGTGGCTTGGTCTGTTGACCGATGCGAGAGTTCATATGAGGGGAACTTACTTGGATGTCCTCTGTGGAACATTGGAAGATAAAATGATGTATGGAGAGAAGGAACGTGATATGGTTCTTCTTCAGCACACTTTCGAAATTGAATGGGCCGATGGTAGTGAGGAGACTAGAACCTCTACTATGCTTGAATATGGTGTTCCTGGAGGCGAAATGGCCATGGCGCGTACAGTAGGAGTTCCTTGTGGTATTGCCACTCAGCTCATCCTTGATGGGAAACTGTGCAAAAAAGGAATTCTGGCACCACTGACAAAGGATATTTATGGTCCTCTCATTGTCGAATTAGAAAAGGAAGGCATCAACTGTGTCGAGGAAGTTATCTAAATCAATTGAGTGAGGCTTCTTCAATAAGAAGCAGGCGGAATATAAGATACACGAGAGAAAGGGAATACAGGTCATGAATGATGATGATAATAAAAATACCCATGAGCTGCATCTGTAATTGGCACTTTTTGTAAATGAAGCATGATATATCACGATCTGTACTGTGCAGAGTGTACTGCACTGGAGATACTGGGGGTGTGGGGGAATAATAATCGATGGTCATGGCCGAGTACGTGTTGGTTTAGTGTCTGTTATCATAGCTGTCGACTGTACTGTACTGTAAGTACTACATAATTGTGCTTGATAGGTCCCTTACATGAGAGGTGAACGGGTACCAGATTACAAAGTGACTTCTAGGTAATAGGTTGGTTGGGTTACTGGATCACGACCAGCTAGCATAGTATTGACTATCTTGATAAGAGAGAGATTCTTTTGAGCTGCATGCCTGTTCGCTATGAAAAGGCAGTCATTGAGGAAAACGTCCTTAGCAACCTCGCCAGCTTTGTTGGTTGAGGATGTCTCCGATCCCATTGCTCGGCGTATGTCAGGTATTACACCAACAACAGTGTCACCTTGGCTCATTTGCGAACAAGTTCGTCCTGACGCGCACGTTCGTCTTTTTTGCTTTCCGTGGGCAGGTGGAGCTGCGTCATCGTTTACTGGGTGGTCGCAAGTATTGTCGAGTGACGTAGAAGTATTGTGTGTTCAACTCCCAGGGCGTGGAAGCAGGATTAAAGAGGAGCTTATATCTGATATGAATGAACTGAGTAACCAGCTTTGTCAAATGCTGCTTCCTTACATGGACAAACCATTTTATGTATTTGGGCATTCTGCCGGGGCTTTGATTGGTTTTGATTTTGTGAAAGAATTGACCATGCGAGGATTGCCGACGCCTGTGCGATTGATGGTTTCTGGCTGTTCTCCTCCCCACTTGCAAAGTGAAAAGCTTCCAGATGGATGGCTGACTGACGATTCCATTATGGTTAGTCTTTTGAGAGAATGGGGAGGAACACCTGAGTCAATTTTGAAGGACCCGAATGCACTGGAAATGGTTCTTCCTTTACTAAGAGCAGATTTACAGCTTATCAATAGTTATTTCCATGAAATGCCTGAAGGGGCAAAGTGCCCTGTTAATGTTCCACTTGCAGTTTATGGAGGGAAAGAGGACGAGAATGCCGAACCCGAGACCTTGAAACTTTGGAGTCAATTGAGCTCTTGCGAAAGCGACATTCATGTGTATGAAGGAGGGCATTTTTATTTCTTGGATTTGCCGGATATGAAAGTCGAACTATTGGCAGATATCAATCATTACTGCTGGCAAGGCACAAAAGATTTATTGAAAGCTGGTGAGGAGAAGCTGGAAAAAATCAATTCCAAAACTATGAGTTACCCCGATGATAAATGCCTTCATGAGCTCTTTCAAGAGCAAGTCCGAAGGACTCCGAATAATATTGCCCTTGTTGATGGTGAGACTTCACTGACATATGCTGAAGTTGACGAACTTACTGATCTTTTGGCCAATTATCTGTATAGTGTAGGTTGCCGACCAAATTCAATTGTAGGTATATACATGGAACGATGCTACGAATATGTTTTGTGCTACATAGCGGCCCACAAAGCTGGAGGGGGCTATATGCCTTTGGAGGTTGTATATCCCATTGATTTGGTAGAGAAAGTTTTAAAGGAAGCTAGACCGGTCTCTATCCTTACGAAGGAGCCTTTTCACAGCCGCCTTCCATCATGGCAAGAGCATCTAGTCTTAAATGGAGATTGGCTTGCGAGACTGAAAGAAAGGAACATCCCGTTGATGCCAGAAAGTAGGCAGAGACCAACCCCGGATGATATTGCGTATGTGGTAATGTCTTCGGGTACAACTGGTGTCCCCAAAGGAATTGTTTGTCCCCACCGTGGCGCAGTTCACTCCTACTATTGGAGATTTGAAAATTATCCGTTTAGTGAAGGGGATCGGATCGCTTGCAATGTGTTTTTCGTATGGGAGGTGTTTAGACCTTTGTGTAAAGGCTATCCGTCATACATCATTTCAGATGATACAATATTTGATGCTGCTGCTTTAGTGAGCTATATTGAAGACAATGGTATCACTCGAATACTATTTACACCATCTTTGTGCCAACTTGTTGTAGATTCTTTGAAAAACGAAGAGGTGGTGGAAAAATTAAAATCACTGCGAGTAGTGTGGCTTTGTGGCGAAGTTGTAACTACTGAACTGCGTAAGAAATTTATTCAGTTGTTGCCCTGGTGCCAGCTTTTGAACCTGTATAGTATTTCGGAATGTCATGATGTTTCTGTTGCAGATCTTCGCGCAATTGATGAAACGTTATCACCCAAATATGCCCCATGCGGTGAAATCATGGAAAATGTAAGAGTATATATACTCGATGATAGTCTATCCCAAGTTCCTTTCGGAGTTCCCGGTGAAGTGTATGTTGGTGGCCCTACACTTGCTATTGGTAAGTTTTGCTGGGTTTATTTAGATAATACGTATCTAAAGCAAGCGTAGTTTCGAACTTTGGCGATGCAATTTTATTGACGTTCTTATGTAATTTTAATCTTATGTTAATTAGGATACCTCAACAGGGAAGACTTAACATCACAGAGATTTATCAAAAATCCGTTTTCAAAGAAGGCCGGAGACAGGCTATATCGATGTGGTGACCGAGGCCGGTTCCTTCCGAACGGAATGCTTGAGGTGATTGGTAGATGCGATTTCATGGTCAAAATTCGCGGCTACAGTGTGGTTCTAGGTGCAGTTGAGGTGGCTATTGCGGAGCATCCGGATATTTCGTCGACTGTTGTGGTTACAGAAGGCGATGAAGGAACAGACAAACGACTTGTTGCGTATGTTGTCCCAGAGGTATGGGGCAAAGTGCCATCGCATAACAGTATCCGTGTATTCTTGAAAGACAAAATCCCACATTATGCAATCCCTAGCGTTTTTGTTTTATTGGGGAGCATTCCTATTAACCCTGCATCTGGTAAAGTGGATAGGAAGAAATTGCCAATTAGCACAGGCTCTGTTGATAAACTGCCAACTCGCAAAAAGAGCACATCGGTTTCGTCCGAAGACCAATTTAACACTGAAGTGGAGAAAAAACTTTTGCATATTTGGGCAGATTTACTTAAACTAGATATATCTAGCTTTAGTGTTATGAAAAGTGACAGTTTCTTTGATGTTGGTGGTCATAGCTTGCTAGGTACACGTCTTGCAGGAAGCATCAGGGACGTTTTTGGTGTAGAAATCACGCTAAGTGATGTTATGAGAGATCCTGAATTTGAATCCATGACCAAAAAAATTGAAGATTTGAGAAGCGGAAAGGGAACAGAGTCTGTTAAATTAAGGAATGAGCTTGTTGGTAATTTGCTTAGGGAAGATGCAGCAGATCTTGATCCGTCTATTTATCCAGCAGCGACAAGGAAATCAGGATTTAGTCGTTACCGTGTCGCCGAAGCTAGCCGCCCACCCCAACGCATCTTATTGACTGGAGCGACGGGTTATTTAGGATCATTTCTTCTTAAGGAATTGTTAGATGAAACGAACGCGATTGTGTATTGCATTGTTCGCGCAAAGAACCAAAACGAAGCCTTTGATAGAATCCAAAATGCCCTTGAATCGGCGCTTTTGTGGGAAGAAGTAGAGGCGGTTGATGGAGCCAGTCGAATAGTGCCAATTTGCGGGGATTTGTCTAAGCCATTGCTGGGTCTTGCTGAGAACGAGTTTAAGTCTTTGGCAGGTGAAATTGATGCTATATTGCACAATGGGGCACAGGTGAATTTGGTAAAAGACTATAAATCTCTTAAAGCTGCCAATACTCTTGGTACAATGGAGGTTTTGCGTTTAGCGGTAACAAATGGGGTTTTTGATTTTGGTTCAACACGGGCCCGACCTGTTCATTATATATCAACAAATGGTGTTTTTCCGTCAAATTGTTCTGAATGCAAGGAAAACGACAAGGTTGATTGCCCAGAACTTTTGGAAGATGGTTACGCTCAGTCTAAATGGGTCGCTGAAAAATTGTGCATAGAGGCGCGAACAAGAGGACTTCCAATTACTATATTCCGGCCGGGCAATATGGCTGGTTGTAGTGTGACTGGAGCTTGGAATGACCATGATTTTGTGTACTTGCTCATTGCTGGTTGTGTGCTGATGGAAGCTGTTCCCATTGATGTTACATGGAAATTTGATTTAACTCCAGTTGATTTTGCAGCTCGCGCTATTGTCTACCTGTGTGGATTGCATCCTATCAAATGCCTAGGACAAGTAATGCATGTACAGAATCCCGCTTCCCATGTTCCTGCAAAAGACGTGTTTACTTGGATGGATGAGCTTGGGTACCGTATTGAGAAAATTTCGTATGACAGTTGGAAAGGAAAACTAGCTTCCGAAGTTTCACTGGAGGAGGATCTTAATGGGATACTGCATCAACTTGAGGTTGGCTTGGAGAGCTTTGAAGCATATTTAAAACACCCTCCTCATTTTGACTGTGCCAATTTCAAAGGGGCCCTAGCAAATGCGGACCTAGAGTGTCCCAAAGTGAACAAGAGGCTGATTAAGACCTATCTCCAAAGACTGTGCTCGTCTGGACTAGCTTCACAGAAATAATTAGTGGGCCTTTGAGAGGGAAACGCTTGGAGCAGATATTTCACAGGACACTGATAGCCACTGCCCACTGGCACACCGCACAAGACAATAAAATTATTTCTCCAACAGAGGTACCTTATATGGCGCTATGGCGGGAAGGGGGTGAGACGTTTCAGACTTTCAGAAGTAACAGCTATTTGGGTTGAGATCCAGGTCAGTGGGAAATCTGTCGTCGGAGGCTTGTGCTGCAGCTTGCCCTTCTTCGTAGAGAGGACTAGTAGTCTGGTTGTCGAAAATTTGTGCGGTGGTCGTGTGGAGTTCCTGTTGGATGCGTGATATTATGCTTGACGAACAGGAGAAAATCTTTACCTTGATAGACGAAGATCTTTTGCTGTTTCGGGTGGAGGGGAGCCTGGTGCACATGGAGTAAGTGTCTGTGTCTTTGCATTAGATTTGAGATAGTAGGTATATTCCATGATACTAAAGCAGGTGAGTTATTGGGTTATTGCGTTGTGTAAATATAGATTGCTTTCAAAGCAATCAACGTGGAAGGGAAAATGGTCCAAGAATGATATCGAGGTAAGTAATTTGTCGGCACTCAAAGAGCTTTACCGAATAGAATGAGACTACACCATTGCTACTGAGACATGCTGCCTCTCCTCCGCTGTTTATAGGACCTCGCAAAAATGCCCGCATTTGCGGAAATTATCGCTCAGATGGTTAAAGATTTTGAAGAACAAAATCTCGAAATAGTCAAGAGCGATTCTAAAGGAGCAACTCGCATCAAGTTTGCGGATAGTAAAGGCTCTTCTGAAAGTGGTACATGGCTTTCACTTACGTTGGGGTTGGTGACTGGAAGCAATGAGGAAACTGGTGTGGCAAAGAATGCTCTTTTTGAGATTGTTGCGGGAAACTACCGGAATATTTCCAAGACGACGTTGACACCGAGCAAAACTGTCCATACCACAAGTCGAGGTAAGCAGTTGTGTAAAGCGTGTAAATTCCTCATCTTGTTTTAAAGTTACTTACTGACTCAATTGGATCTATAGTAAACACTCCCAAAAGAAAAATGCACTCAGGTCCTAGCTTAGCCAGACAGAAGGGAAGCAGCATTTTGAATCCCGGAGTCCAAAAGTACGTATTTGTGTATTATGTGCAGCCATAAATGTGTGTGAACAAATGTATTTATGTTTCTGAGTCCATCATAAATGTAATAAATGTAGAAGAGTAAAGAAGGGCCTGGTTTTTACAAAACCTTCCCACTAAGCGAGAACGCCACAGCGAGAAATATTCTTTCGCATTTTATTTTATCCTTTCAAGACAACACAAACAATAATTACTAAATGTCTATCCGCTAACAACAAGCGGGTCAAACTAGAGCAGTCCCTTTTTTGGATTTCTTTTTCGAAAGTAAAGGCTTTGCTTCGTCGTCGTCCAAGACCAACGGAACAAGTTTGTTGTAGTTTGTAATACATATGATAATTGCAATAAACATCACTATTGCCATAGGCACACATGTGTTGTTCTGTACATGGCTTTTGCCCCCACTTCCCGCAAATGCAACAAGAAAATCCCCAAGGGCCCTCCCCAAAGTTCCAGCTTCTGTTGTAAGAAAGCCAGCATTCCAAAAACCGGTTGCCAATGCCGGAGGAATAACTTTAGAGATTAATGACATTGTTACCCCTTCCAAAACCTGCACACTTACAAAATACAGGAGCGCCCCGGTCATGTAATGCCACATTGCCATCTCATGCTGTTCTCCAAAATTTACAAGCAACACCAGCCCAGTAAACGTTAATATCTGAGTTGCAAGAATAAGTTGCCGGTCAGAGAATTTAGCACTAATAACACCAACAACCAAATTAAGAGGAAGGACGCTTAAGCCAAGGCCGCCCAAAAACAGTCCCAGCTCCAAAGGGCCCCAGCCAAAGTAGACAAGAGTAGCAATTGGGGTTGAAGCCTGAAAGCCGTCTTGCGACGTTTTAAGGGCAGTGTAAAAGAACAGACAAATAGTCATGGGCCCAATCATCTTCCAGGAAAGGCTGCCCGCAATTTCTTCTTCACCATCTGAGTCCGGAGAACCACTTTCATAAGATTTTGGGATCATTACCTCTGCCTCCTCCGGCTTCTCCTTTCTTTCCTTCAACATTTTAATATTTTCTGGATCTTCAAAATAAATATATGCAAATATAATAAATACAAACCAAACAAAGCCCATCAACCATCCAGGGGCCGTAACTTCATCAATGTGAAAGTCTCCCCAGTAGAACTCGACTTTGGACAGCAGAGCGGCAGTAGCGGGTCCAGATGCCATACCCATGGTACTTGAGGCAACAAAGTACGCACAGTGCTTTGTTCTATCCTGAAGACGAACAACGTCATTGATGTAACGTCTGTTCAGGCCTCTTGAGGCACCAAGGCCAATTATAGTTCTTCCCGCCAACACAAGGTACATGCTTCCGTAATAGTCTGCAAGTGAATAAACGACATTCCCCACTAAAATTGCAAACGAACTAAATATCATTGGCGTTCTATACGCAAAATTCGTCCACCAACTATAAATAACAGCAGAGACCATTGACGCAACTGCGCACACGGCCAATATGAGACTACCAAAGGATTCTTTGGTATGGAGTCTTTTGGCGTATTCGGCAGTAGTTGGCACAACAATATAATAATTGGTCATAAACAAAAACACGGAGAGGATATTAAGGAACAAGGACATTTTGGGGTAGTCTGAAGTTGTACGCGATTCCACATATTGACCCCTTTCAAAACCTGCCTGGGCGGCAAACACAGTAACAAATTGAGCAGCTTCTACCGCTCTAGAAAATGCTTCGTCTATGGAGAGTGTTAGCTCCTTATCGCATCTATATTCCACCAACTTGTCCCTCACAAGCGAGCTCAATTCCTTCATTGGGCCTTCTTTGTAAATTTGCAGCCCATACTGCGGTTCTGCCAATCTTTCGGCAATATATCGATGGGAGATTGCGCTCCTTGTCTTTTTATCAAACTTTTTTAAAATTTTTCTCAACCCCGTAACGTTTAATTCAATAAATTTGAGCAACTCCACGAGTTCATAACCGTACTTTTCATACAGCTTACATAACTCATTCTTAGATATTCGCTGCCCCCTTCCTATGGTCTGTGACTGTTCAGTATGGGCCAAAGTTGTTACCTTATCAGACAATTCTTTTTCCTTCTTCAAGAAAAATTCTACTACTTTCCTAAGTTCTTCATCCAGTTCAAGAAGGAAAGACTCTTCCGCGGAATCAGTTCCTAAAGAACAACGAGCTTTCTTCTCAGCCACCACCTTGATCCTCTTTTTGAGGTCATTGTAGGCAATGTAATGATCGCCCCATTCCTCGTTGCGTTCTTCCACAATAGTCTTTCCGAACTTCATCTCTGCAGCTGTATCAATCCCAAATTATATACAATGTAATTGGGATTCAAGCAGAACATATACACATACGCTGTCACAGCTCCTAGCTATTTATAAAGTGAAAGGGGGTGGAGTTCTGACCTGGAGGCGCTGGAGCCCGTGGACACTGTAGTGGACGTCAGTGGACCGGAGGGGCGAGGCCGGAGGCGCGGCGGATCGTTGCGAGCTAGCTGATCATTGTCCATTGACATTTGAAGTTGTGTTCTGAGATTTTTTTTCATTTCATAGAAATATAAAAATTACGGGAAATTAGTGAATCGGGCTTATTATGGAATAGCATTTAAATTAAAATAAAGGTCGGCTCGCTCGCCATTTTCTTCTTTAGGGCTATAGATAGTAGCGCAAATTCCAGGAGCCTGCCAGAGGACGCGGCCCTAAAAGTGTATTTAAATTGTCGATCAGTAATGAGGATTAATCGCTCGCAAGCTCGCTCGATAGACGATAATTTTGGGAAACACAGTGCATTATAATGCCAAAATTACTGTAACGTAGCTGTCAGTAGACGCAAGGGTAGACGACTAGACGTCCCAAAGACCCTGATTTCCAGGGCAATCTTGATGCAACCCTCGCCAGCTCAGATCACGTTGTTTTATTGTTCTCGAAATGTAATTACCTCATCTCAGATCACGTTGTTTTATTGTTCTCGAAATGTAATTACCTCATCTCAGATCACGTTGCTTTATTGTTCTCGAAACAACAGCTAATAAATACTGTTTCAACTTTCATAGGTTCTGCAAGCTGCTCAAGAGCGAGGCATGTCTTTAGAACCGCCATAAATAAACGACATCGAACTAGCTATCCAGATGGTAAACTTATTTGAGATAGCTAACTGACATTTGAGGGAACAGCATTCTTTTGTTCATTTACATTAGAAGCACAGCCGCTTCGTTTGGAACAATTGCCAGTAGCTGACGGATCTTGCTCTGAGGTTTTGTTTTCTTCACGAGCTATTCTTGCCTCATACGCAGTAGGTTCTTTATAGATATTAGCATAGTCCGCATTTGTCCTATTGTCTCTACACACAGAAGTCCAGTCAATTATATCCTTATTGCACAATGCCAAATAATCATTCGCCTTTACAAAATGTTTGCTCCCAAAGAAACCTCTATGTGCAGACAATGGGGACGGGTGTGGGCATTCTAGAACTTTGTGCTTTCGCTGTTGAACAGAAAATGAATTGAGTTTAACAATCATTAGGGCTCTTAATACGGATATAAACAAGACTTACGCGATTAATGTTGGCACCTTTCTTTTGGGCATAGGACCCCCAGAGCATGAAAACAATTCCTTTGAGCAAAACGAAATCATAGAATAAAATGTTAGCTACAATCAGACATTGGCATATGATACTCGCACCCTTCTTGAATACATACCACTGTATCTATTTGAAAGAATGTTGATGACCGTATCAGTGAACTTTTCCCACCCTTTGCCTGCATGGGAATTTGCATTCGCCGCTCTAACAGTCAAAGCTGCGTTTAGCAGAAGTACACCCTGTTCTGCCCAAGAAACCAAGCAACCATGATTCGGAACCTCAAAACCTTTGCAGGTGGCTCCTAATTCTTTGTACATGTTGACCAAACTTTATGCGTTATGAGTTTCATGCTAAAAGAACATCGTGCCAAAAAATGAAGTCAAACTTACCTCGGCGGGGCTTTAACTCCTTTCCTGACACTGAAGCAAAGTCCATGTGCTTGATTAGGGCCATGGTAAGGATCTTGCCCAACAATAACTACCTTCACATTTTCAAGTTTGCAGAATCGTGTCCAAGAATAGATGTCATTCTCTATAGAAGTTCGGGATTAGTTGCAAGGGGCCTATGTATATGGTTTTAACTTACGCCGACCGTCAATTGTACTCACCAGGAGGGTAAATTACTTGGTTTTGAAGTTTTTCCTTTTCCAAAAATTTCTTTAACTAGAACATACCCACATGCAATAAAGAGAAATAGCCGAGCTTCATCATTAGCTTTTGTTCACATTCCCATCAATTACAGACACATGTTACTTACGTCCACAAAATATGCCTTTGAAAATTCTCTGCTTAAAGCATCATGCCAAGAGCTTCCCATAGTTTTTCCCTCTAAACAAAGAAGACTTTCCAGCCGTTTCGCTTCTGCAGCTTTCTTCTTCTCTTCAATCATTTTGATTTGTTCTTCAGAAAGGGATGATTTGTTAGGAGAACTAATTTCCTCATTTTTTTGTTTTAGAGGGCTTGTTTTGACAGTTGCAGGGGAAGGTGCTTCAGTTACTTTCTGTCTCTTCGTAGCAGGAGAACTTCCTAAAGCACCACTGCCAAAATAGTGCAGAATGTTCTTTTGCTGAACACCAGGCTTGTTCGATTTTTCTTTGATAGGTGTGGGCATGGTGTTATTTACAGCAGATGCAGATCTAAAACCAATTGAATTCGAAAGGGAATGGCAAGGTTGAACAGAACAAGTAAATTGATTAGTGGATAATGAAGTGAAGGTGGAAGTGGCAGTGGAAATGCGTGGTACAGATTTCCAGAAGTCTTTGACGGGACCAAGATATTTCATAGGTTAACATGTACCGAAGAAAAGTACCATGTGGAATACAAGCAAGAACAAGTGCTGCAGGAGGCTGCTAATCTAACAGACAACAGAGGGAAGATAGCTGCACACAGAGGTGGAGGGAGGGAAGAGCTAGTAGGGAGAGAGGGACATAGTTTTGAAACACCCTGCAATGCCAAATACTGCAGCCTGCAGCACCACGGTCATGACTCATGCTGGTGTCGGCCTCTTCGCTATGTAGTCCCCGCTCCTTGTGCAGCTGATAATTATAATGTACAGCTACTGCAGTACATAGCTAGGCTGAAGGGGGGTTAACCCTAAAGGGCTACTACTCTGTTTTGTTTTGTTTTTTATTTTGTTGTTGTTCCACGTCCACAGCTGCTCTTCCGGTTAAGCAGGTTGTAAGCTGGGGAGTCTGCATAAGAATTGCGCCTTTCATCACCACGTACCACTTGAAGTTAGCTGGAGGCTGAACTTGGGCATATGTTTAATGCACAAACACTTTCGTATGAAGACTGCAGATTGAAGTCTACAACCGTTAGCTCCCATGCACCGGCCTTCCCTCTCTTAGCATTCACAGAGTTTACTGAAAGTCCAACAACTCTACATCAAAGAGAAGAGTTGCACTTGGGGGAATGACATTAGGGATTCCTGAAGGTCCATAAGCATAGTCGGGGCTGCATGTCAATTTCGCACGCTGGCCTTTAGACATTTGCATAACTCCTTCATCCCATCCTTTGATGACTTGTCCAACTCCAACAGTGAACTAGAATAGGCACATGAATGAAAATAATGACAAAATGGATTTTAGTTTCTATAACTTTCCACACGCAATAATGTATATACTAACGCCAAAAGGCTCGACTCACATACCTTGAATGGTGTATTTCTGTCTCTTGAGGAATCAAACTTCTTGCCATCAGTCAATGTTCCTGTGTAGTGAACAGTAACAGTCTGTCCCTTCTGGGGAAAGTTAGTTCCATCACCTGGAGCAATAGTTTCAATTTCAACACCCATGATTAGTTCAGCAAGCTTTCGTATTCAAATACCCAAACAACCAACGTATATAGATAGATTCACAGATCTGTTTACGACACCAAAATAAAATAATAATTAAAAGGCAAGGTCCCAAGGAGCGTACCCATTGGCCCTGCATATAGAATTATCCATCGTTTAGGGTTACGGTTAGGGCTACTGTAGTTCGTATTATAAATTAAGGCAAGGCAATGAGCGGGAGGCTTTTATGGTGTACCGTGTTATGGTGCCTTCATGGTGAGGAGGACTGAGGAGGCTCAACTCTCAAGGCGCGGTCCATGAGTGACGAGAGGCTGGAAGAGTTGAGTTGAGACTTCAGAGCAACATTAATATTGGGGATCACAACACTGACTGACTGGTTTGATCTAATCTAGAGTACAGCTTGTGCCATAGTCCACAAGGCGGGTAGCTGGAGTGGGGAATTAGAGAAAGAGAAGGGAGAGTACGCATCCTTAGTATTATTAGAGATTGCAGTAGTACTTTCTTAAATCGCGTTTGTGTTGGATTAGAAGGGTAAAATGAATCATGAAAGGAGGGCAGATCCAGAGGAAACTCTGAGAAAATTGCAGTTGGAAGCGTTCTGTACTGTAGTTGGGGCATTTCGGGGTGAAGTACCCCCAGGAAACTTAAGGGGGAGTGATGACGGTGTTGGAGAATGGAAAAACCAGCAAAAGGGGATCTCGGAAGAAAGATTGGAAATCTTGAAAAGGTTAGCAAATGAACTGAACTTGTCAGATAATGTCTGCTTTGCAGAGATGACTAGAGCAAATAAGGATCCTCACCTGATTAAACTGGCTGTGTCAATTCAAAAACTTCGTGCGGAAGACCTCGATAATGCAGAGAGGGCCTCGAAGGGTACGGCCAATAAAAGGAAAGGAGGAAGATGTTCGAGAAGTCCGTCAACGGATGGTTTTGGAAAGGGAAGCCAAAATAATAAGCATGATACCACGCAATTATCTGCTTCTAAAAGAGCTCGAACAAGGAGCGTTTCAGACAGTAGTTTGGGGAACAAAGCTGAGGCGTTATCTTCAAATGGCTGCAGACCGACCCCAAGTAAGTCCAAGTCTCTGTCGAGGGACAACCATACCTTGATCAATTGCCCCATTCCAGAGATTATTATCCAGCCACCATCTCCTCTGCCAACTTTACACCACACTTCTGAAATCCCAACAACGGCCAAGTCCCAGAAACCTCGCAGGAACACTTCTCCGGAATCTTGAAGGGTAACTGTATATATCGTTGCCATGATCAGGATATATGTTCCAGGACCATAGCGCACAGCACGTTTCTAAAGAATTAACTTATAAACCAGCACAAAACAAGGGAAAAGTTCAATTTTATTAAAAATAGTGTGTTTATACAGAAATACAACTACAAATGGTCGCGAAGTCTAGCTTCAAGTCTTTTTCTTTCAGAAACCTCATGGGACAAGTCACGTTTAAGCGAAGAAATTTCCGCCCGCATGGTCTCCACTGCCTTTTGTAGCCGAAGAACAGTTTCTGACAGGGCATCAGTCGATTCATGCGCCTCCCTAAGTGTTGTATGTGATCCAGTAGCACTTACTGCGCTCATGTCTGAAGCTCCCCGGCTACTCACCCGCGACGGACCAGATCGCGCATTTCGCGCCGCAGCCTTCATATGGGGAAGACTTCTTTGTTTCTGTTTCGCCGAAAGACTACTAACTGACGCTGGGAGGGATTCAAAACTCTTATACTCTTCAAGGGCTGTGTTCGGTACCAGAGTGCCCGAGCCCGTATAATCATGGCCAACTGAACCTACCAAAGGAACAGTTTTCCCCATTTGAAATGAATTAAACTCCATGACAGTCCGGTTATCAAGTGTTTCGTCAGAGTTCGATGCTTTACGACTTCCCGGAGAAGAATATGATCCATTGGTTCTTGAAGCCCCCGACACCCCTTTGGACTTATTCAAAAGTTTCGCAATTTTTGAACGCAAGGTACTTTTGGTTCCTTTGTCGCTGTCAATAGTGGACGGAGGAGTGCTGCTAAACTTACAACTTTGAAGTGTTTCAATAAATTTACTCTTTTCATTGGCCGTATTTGCCGATACCAAAAGTGATTTCATATTTCCCGTATTAATTAATTCCAACATATACGTACTCGAGCTATCAGGAAAGTTTGTTATATCCAAGGATTTCAATACCAGTTTAGACTTGACTTGATATTTAAATTTTGGCTTCGTGGATCGGCTAAGAATGACAAGGACAGACGGATAAATAAGAAAAAGGCGCTCTTCAATTGGCTTCTCTTTCGGATGAACAAGAAGCCAAATCATCATAACCAATTCTCCTACATGTTGAGATGCATCCCACCCATCGATTTTCGACTCAACAAGAGAAAGCTCTTGCTCCTTAAGCTTCTTGGCACCATTTACCTTCTCAACAATGTCATAAAACTTGTTGATGGCCATTTTAATTGATTCCTTATCCGGATCCCCCTCTAAAGTGTATCGATCTAGCTCTTCCAAAAGAACAGGATATTTCTGCAATCTCTGAAGAGGCTTGGAAAAGTACAATGATACACCCAGTATAGCTGGGCTAATTTCGATACCTCGCCTTTTCAAAAACATTTCCAAGTCCTGGTTATCTCTATGATTTTCAAGAACTACAACAGCTGAAGGAAGGAGCATGGCATAGTCACAGTAAATCTCAGACAACTGCTCCGACGAATCCAAAAATGAAAGACCAAGTCTCTGGTCACAGGGTTGAAGTCTTTCACACACTTCGAGCTCATGAAGAAACGATTGCTGAAAATCCAATATTTCATCAAAATTATTGAACAGATACTCTTTTTCACTCAGGTTCAGCCAAGCAACATTTTGAAGTGGAAGAAGGTAGTTTTCAATAAAATCATTCAAATATGCTACATAGTCTGCTTCGGTTTTTCGAATATCTTGAACTACGGCTTGCCGATACCCAACAAACTTCTCTGCAACTTCCTGGTCCACTTCCGGACTTTCCTTTAAGCGCGCAATATTCCCCAAACCCCTTCCCGACGGTGAACCAACACTTCCTTGTTCGTCCACTGAAGCTTTTCGAGAAGCTGCATTTTCTACAACATACGCAGCAGGAAACCAGCCCACATTCCCGTGCAATTCCCCTTCCCACCAACCCCCTTCTGGTGTCTTTTTTAAAGTTATCACATCACCCTCACGAAGTCGAAGTTCATCCGTTTTCGTCGCTTCATAATCATATTCCACTACAGCTTTCCGCACAGGCCGAGCGGGTTTCGCCGGCTTCACAGGAGGTTTTCTTATACCTGGCCTTGGCTTTGGAACCGGAGGCTGTACTACCGCAGCATTTTCATTGAACCCATTTCCATTACCATTTCCCATTTTGTCGTGCCTCGCTGGTGGCACGCTTTTTTCCACTTTCCCCGAATCCACTGCCATGTTATGGAGCGCAGCAAGACAATCCAAAACTTTGTTGTAATTGTTTTCACTGTAAAGCTCAGTTGGTTGAAAAAGATAATTCTCTTCAATCCCCAGCGACTGACAAGCCCAAACAAATTTTCTTAAATTCGCTAAGGCTTTGAATTTCCCCGTAGAAGCCGCATCTATACACACATCTGCGACTGCGTTCTCCTTTACCGTGTTAACCAATTGGCACAGAACAATCCCATTCTTAAGTTCCGCCAAAATATCCACATCAGTGGAATTCTCAAGCCCACGAGGGCACAAATCCTGCCCAATTAGCCACTTGCGCAAAAAGTTATCCCCCCTTACCATTTTACAAGCGCATTGTCTTTTCTCTTCTTCTTTTTTGTCGTCCGCAACACTCTAAATCAACAACGATAACCCTGACTGAAATAAAACTCTTCCTATAACTACAACTACTCTATACGCGTCTATCTTACAATCCACTAATATAAGGTAGTAAGGTCCACTACCTGGCTGTGATTTGGTCTTCTTATAGTTTCTGGCTACAGATTTGACTCACAGTGGTGGTGGAGGAGGAGTGATTATATTAGAGGTAGAATGAAGAAGAAGGGATTCACGTATACAATATTATAATAAATATACTGGTCTGCTAGCTGCTGGTAGAGTATCAATTATCCAGTGATCATGATCTCCAGGCTCCAGCTCCTCCCTCCTCCCGCTCTACTGTATTATAGCTATGTAGACCTGAGCCTTGCTGCAGTCTGCAGTCATCATATCCCCTCCCCTCCCCCAACACTGACGTTATACTATAACCCTCCCCCCTCCACCCGTACGGTACACTTCCTTCCAGCTCGATCTAGCCAAGCAGACTCTTGACTCTTGACTCTTGAGTCTTGACGAATGACGCCTGACGGACGACCCTTGGCCCTTGGCCCTTGGCCCTTGGCCCTTGTCCCTTGCTGGAGCCTGGACCTGCAACTACATGTACGTACAGGCAGAACAGGCTACGGCCTACGACGTCGTAGTAGAGGAGGCGCAGTCAAGACTGATTTAGCGTTGACCGTTGTGTTGGAACTTGGATCCCCCGGTCTTCCCCTATAACCTCACACAGAAAACCCCTACCCCCAATTCAGAAGCTAATGTATCATCAATTGATAGCGCGACTATCAAATCCAGTCAAAGAATCTCTTTGCTTAGCTCTCTCTTTTTGAAACACAGACTCCTGAACACGGTTTGTTGGGCGAATTCAAATAAGCGAGAAGAAGGAGGAATGATATTAATACAAGGCTTCCGTTAGACACATTCATTAGCATTTTAATTTTTGTTTATTTTGATAAATCGATTTAGCAGAGGCAAGTAGTGTGTGCAATCATTCCAGTGACGACATAAGGGTCGCAGTTACTGGCTGGGCGTCTATCTTCGAGGTATCCTTTGCCTTCCTCAGCCACAGAGCGTGGGATACGAACAGAAGAGCCACGGTTGGCAACACCGTAAGAAAATGACTCCATGGAGGCAGTTTCGTGACGTCCAGTCAAACGGCGAGAGTTATCCTTTCCGT
>PDIM01010332.1:7407-44423 GCA_002811675.1 Ichthyosporea sp. XGB-2017a
ATGCTCAGGAAAAGGGGGGGGGACAGGTAAGACTGACGATTGTTTTCTTGGACTGTAATGATCATGAATTAAAGGACTTGATTTTTTCTACCCTTCTCAGACTGCCATAAGGTTGACTTAATGTTAGGTGTAGCTTAACGAAGTATGTAGTCAAAAAAAATCTGGCACAGAATTTTCGGAAACATGGCAACGGTCAGTACCGACAACGCTCCTTGGTACCGAGGTCAGGAAAAATGTTCTTCTTTAGGGTTATGTATTGTAGTGTGAATTCCGGGAGTTAATCACAGGACACCCTAAATTGAACTTTACTCCGTTCCAGATAAATCAAATCTCTTTCTCTTGGTTGCCAAGGAACGCTTTTACTATTGGATTGTCCATAGTGACTTGCCACTCCTGTTGTCACATCCTTTGCCGCACGAAAATAGCGTCCCGTACCAAGGGTTAGAGCAAGGTGGTCATTTACCAAGCCAATAGTCAATAGTGTGTGGTACCAAGGCTGATGGGGTCCACCAAGGAGTGGCTATCCCTCTAAATTTCTAAATGGTGCAGTAAGCAGTTATTAGGTGATGAGGCACAGTACAGTAATTAGGCGAGGATAATTAGGTACTTTATACTTACACGTCTGTAGTGATACATAACCATAACAACTCCTCGATAACTTTAACAAGTGTTATCACTGCTTGCATAATATTCGACAATGGTTGCGTTTAACTTTTAGTAGTGTGTGGGTTGCCTTTGCAGTGCCAGAAATATCTGCAAATTGTGCTATTGGTTGTAGAGAGTGTTTCACTTGCTTTAACGCATTCTTAACAGCTTACAAGTGACAAGTTGTTGCTTGGGTTTTGTGTATAAATAAGTGCTTTGCTCTTCGGCTCATAAATCTGGGAATCACTCGCGTCATTAACTACATAAATTTCAAGTGTTAAATCTTAAACTTTTGGATTTTATTTTGTTCAAAAATGCTTTCTCAACGCCTTGCATTGTTGGTAATTGTGCTTTCTGGGTTAATGCTACCTTGCTGGTCCGTCCCACTCAAAGGCGAAACATTCCCCCCTCCTCCGCCCCCTTCCATTCCCGCTGTGGCTAACGGAAATGAAACAGCGGTGAAATATCCCACTATCACAATTAATTTCGCCAGGGAGAAAGATCCCAAAGACAGGTACAATGATTGCTCAGATTTTGGTGAGCTTGACATTAAACTCGAGTTTTCTCAGCCTGGTATAACGAGTTTTGACCGTTGTGAAGCCAATGGCCATCCAGCAGACCCTCCCTCCACAGACTGGAGAGTTTGTAAAACCATTGGCATTAACCATGATAACTTGCAAAGTGTCCACAAAGTAACTTGCGTCAAGCAGGGATGGGCACTATTTCGCATTCGCTATAAATATCTTTTATCGTGGAACATCCGTGATTTTTATCCAAACTATATTATCAATCAAAAGGGTGGTGTTGGGGGAGCTCCTTTCATTGCTCAACACACTGCTTCCAGTAGCACAGGCGTTGACGATATATGGGTGAACTGCTACGGTTATAAAGATTATAGCATGAATGTGGGCTATTGTTCAAAGGTGTCGGAGTTTGATCCAGATTTTAAAGGTTTCGCACAGGTATTCGCTTACTACCCTTGAGGACTACCCATACATATAAACGTATTCTATTTGATTAATAAAGGACTTTATATCTGGAACCACGATTAACGTCTCATCGCGGTGGATGCCGTCCTAGTTCTTGTACAATTCTTGTAACGACATGAAGACATCCTGTTTAGAGGCTGTTCAGCTTGGTCAACCGCAGGAAGATTTACTCCGGATTTACTGCGATTAGCGAGGAAGAGGTGGAAGAGGTGTTGGTGTAGTCTTCAACACGCCAGTTCTCGGGATCAATCAAAGGGATCCAAGAAACAGAAACCTTTGTTGATTCCCTATATCACAGTTCTTAATGACTCCAGTGCATCTCTAAAAGGAAAAGACTTGGCACATATTAACTGGAGGAAATATCAAATCAGAGATGTGTTTTAAACACAATAATAATAAGACTAAAACAGATTTGTAAATCCTAAAAATAACCAAATCAAATATCTCCGCTTGTTGAAAAAGTCCATTGTCCTTCACATAGCTCGCAGGAATATCTGTCCACTCACCATCCCAACATTCAAAATAGTTTTTTTGGATAGTTTTTAAGATGGGAGATGATTTGATGATTAAGAAATAACCCTCATGGCATGGGTGTCTGTGATTTAAATGTACTCTCAAGAACTTTTAAAAGGAATATTCCCCAGTGGGATTTACTAACTACTTAGGCATATTCCCCAGTGGGATTTACTAATTACTTAGGCATATTCCCCAGAGGGATTTACTAATTACTTAAGCATATTCCCCAGTGGGATTTACTAATTGCTTAATTTTATTTCCGTAAAAGTAAATAAAGGAGGAGGTGTGTTTTTGTGAGGAGTGTACTGGACTGAGAGTTGAGAGCTGAACGGGGTTGGATGTGTTTTTAGTAGTAAGGAGAGAAGATCCCATGATACTGTGTATAAAATCGCTTTACTAAATCCCAAAGCAGTCGTCAAACAGAGTTGAAATGCAAGGTGGGGAAAATGGGGATTACGAGGAGGGGGGGGGGTTGGGCGTGGAGGAGTTGTTGAGTAGGATTCAGACTCTTGAGAATGAGAAGCAGTTTATGATGGCGGAGAAGAATGCTTTGCAAGGACGACTGGATAAGAATATAGAAACACTGAACAATGAAAGACTCAATAATGCGGAATTGAGGAAATCCATGGACGATTATCGCAAACAGGTTATTCAATTAACAGAGGATTATGAAGAACTTAACTATCGAATGAAAGAAATGTCCTTAATCTGCGGTGTGGCAGTGGATTTATCCCGCACAGAGTCAGAAACAGATTCAAGCGAGTCTTTTATTCCAAAATCAGTTAAAGCCCTATTTGAAGGAGACGAATTAGTTGTAGAGAAAAGAGAAAAACGATCTGGCACAGCCCCTGCAGGACTCGCAGACGGGAAATCCCTATTTCAGCATAATGTAAAGAACTCCAGCGGTGTTTTTTGTGGCTCAATCTTATATTATGAATCCCAAACTAAAACTTTCCAAGCAACAAATGTAGAGAAAATGAAAGACGCCATGAAGAAGAGACGGTCTGGGTTTGGTGTGATTGTATCTACATCCCTCCCAAGGGATTATACATTTCTTAAACATTATCCAGGGATTTATGTGACTACTGAAAAGGACTTTGAAGCACATTTTACGGTGCTGAGGGAGGCACTGATACGATTACACATGGTCCATATTGGGAAAGTCCATGATGAAAGTAAAGAGACAGAGCTGCTTCAATATCTGGCGGGGGATCTATTTCAAAATCAAATAAGAGCCATCCTTGCATCCACAGGGTCAATGCTGGCTCAGTTGGAAAGTGAAAAGGCAAGTTCGTATAGAAGTTGGAAGGCAAGAGAGGCGGATATTCAGAAAATGAAGGAAGCATCGCTGACTGCTTTGTTTAGTGTGAATATGCATGCAGAGAGTGCCCTTCTGGCAGAAAATGAGGAGAATGCGCGCTTTATTATGCATTCTTATCAGGACAATGGGGCGCAAATGGATGAGGGAGCTTGACGCAGATATGGAATTTGCAAATCACGAGAGAACTTTTTTTGTTAGCGTCAGTGCGTCCGTCTCCTTTTCTTTATCTGTTCGACAGCATCTTTGAGTTTCACTACCTCCATATTTTACGGCTAGCTTGCAGCACAATAACATCACATTTGTCAATCAGCCCCTTTGCTCCGGTATAGATGTGAAGCACTTCTCCCATAACAACACCACACATATATCAAACGAGGCATCTAACTATGGGCAAATCTGATTAATGACTAATCTGAATTACATCCTGTTTTAGCGTCAGTGCGTCCGTCTCCTTTTCTTTATCTGTTCGACAGCATCTTTGAGTTTCACTACCTCCATATTTTACGGCTAGCTTGCAGCACAATAACATCACATTTGTCAATCAGCCCCTTTGCTCCGGTATAGATGTGAAGCACTTCTCCCATAACAACACCACACATATATCAAACGAGGCATCTAACTATGGGCAAATCTGATTAATGACTAATCTGAATTACATCCTGTTTTTGGATACTCTTCCCCCTTTTTGGGATAAAGGAAGGCTTTCTGTTATGCTGCTCAGTGTGGCAAATACTTCTATCATGCTGTGACCTTTGCTATGCTTATAACCTTGATGCATCTTCAGCACTAATAGTTGCATTGGATCCAAGTACTATGGAAAAGGAGCAGAAGAATCTTTTTTTCCTGCATCTCGAGGAAGAGAAAAAGCGCGCAATATTGGCCCCCGAATATGCGTCTTTTGTGAAAAGGGAATGTTCTTATTCGGGCAAAACATGGCGACACTTTGACTTCTACAAAGAATTCCCAGACGTTTATAAAAGCTGCGGTGTTCGTGTTGTATCTGAAAAGTCATGTTGCAGCCGATGACTCAACTCATGTGTAGTCTTGATTATGGTGTGCATGTCGCGTATCAAAGGGTTCTGCACATAGACGCCCGTGTTAAATGTTAATTAAATTTACAGTTTATTTGTACTATGGAGACGTGATGGGATCCTTGTTCTGCTTACCACAAAGAGGTGCAATGTCCTGTAACATAAAATGCGTAGCGGTCACACTTCTCACATGTATCTCCATAAAATTCTTCGATACACTCGCACTTTTGGGTGGTGGTGTTGTGCGAACCCCCATTCACACATCCCTTACCACCCTTTGGGGCTGGTTGACATTCCAGACGGTTCTCAAGGGCATTGTAGTCAACACGAAGAACTTTCTTAGGGGATATTTGTACATTTTCTTTAAAGCGCAAACAGTCGCCTACATTAAGGGTAAGGTGCTCAAACATAAAGTAATCTTCGGGAAATGCAATTCCACGGCTGGGGAAGCAACGTGCATGGAGGATGTCTTGAGAGTCAATCCACTTACTAGTGCGTTTGTTCCTCTTCAGATAAGGCCATGGGATACAATGTTGAAGGTAGTTTCCTCTGATAGAAGTATCCCGAATACTTGGTGGATCACCGCAGACGACATCCCCGTCTTGCACCGATTGTTCTGAGCAGTCCGGACATGAGCAGGATGTCAGTGGCTCAACTTTTAAGCAAACGTTTTCATTTTCATAATATCCAGCAAGTTGTTTGCTTTTAACACATCTGCATGTGATATCCAAGGTGTCTTTCACGCGAAGTACTGAGATTTCGGATAGTTTCTCGGGGTTGAAATTCAAGCAGGTCTCCAGGTCAAGCGTGGTAACAAGACCATCTCTATAGTTTCGAACACGAAGTTGAAAAGTACGGTAGAGATCGTGCTCGACATTATGTGGCATTGTAACTTCTGCATAGCCCATTCCAGGCGATATGCTAGGGATCTCAAGCACAGCGAAGTAATTGAGACGATTTATCCATTTATAAGAGACATGATAAGCATTTGCAATTTCTTTATCAGGCGTGAGAGTTGTTTGTGATGGAGACCTTTCATTCATTTGCACTGACAGAGCTAGGTTTTTTATGATTTGTGGAAGGTGGACAATCCTTTGCTTCACCGTGTCGGTGGCATCACTGTACATATCAAACGAACATTCAATTGAGAGCGTTTGCTCTTTCAGGCTCTTTGAGGACAATAATGTTTCAACATTCTGAGGACTTTCCGATGCAATCACACGACAAGCACGGCCAGCAGTACTTTGGTCCACATGCACGAAATATAAGAATGACTCATCAGGTTCAACGACAACAACATGGTTGCAAAGAATGTGATCGGACCATGGCAAAAACAGAATCACATTTGTGCTGAACTTTTCATGCAGTCGAGGACTTTGGCAGTCTGCCTTTTTAATAGTAGCTGTGCTTGAGTTTAGCTTCAAAGCATTGTAGCATTTAACTTTCACGCCCTCACTTCCATTGTATTCGATAAGACGACAGTCACTTTTACTATAAACTAGACAACTATGATCAAATTCGTTATAGCAATTTATACAGACACTTGCGTTTCTTTGAGATACTGTGTATGGGTGGGAGCATTGATCGCATAAATATCCATACTGTTGGCTGCAGTGGGGTATCTTACTGAAGCACATTCTATTTAAATATTGAAAGTGTTCATCATATCCACAAGGCGCACACGTACCGCTTGTACAGTCCTGAGCATGCGATGTTGTAGCTAGAGGAAGTGGCGTATCTGAACCTTCGGCCTCCCAAGCATCCTGTTTAGAAATGGGAAAACTAGACGAGTACAAGTTGGATGACAAATATCCCGCAGTGAACTTAACGATAGAGTTTCCATTGGTGTAGCTGTGAACGACATCTGGAGTACCGTGGTTCCACGACCATACAGGTTTGAGATTGAGGGTATCCAAAGACAAAGCTTCGTCCTGGTTCTTCAAAGAGAATGCCTGACATTTTTGAAGGTTGCAGGCGAGCCAGAAGGAAGGTCCTGCGATTACATATCTCATTAGCTGGGTGTCACTATACAATGCCTGAAGTACATGAACATTGGGCCCTTCGTCTAAATGTTGCGCCACATGCTTCTGAGGATACCATAGGCGACGTTCACTGTCGAACACAAACATATAATTAACGGAAAGACAAGCTATAGACGGCACGGGTCTAATGAAGGTAGAGCTTAACCAGTTCATTTCACAAGAGCTGGCCAAGTTATCAAAATTTGGGAAGTCATCTACTCCTTTGCTTTTAAGGACTCCATTACAATTCCAATGATGTGCGGTTTCCGACTTCTTTATCGCATTTGAACGTCTGTAGCGCATATCGTTCCGCCATGTACCTTCACAACTAATGGGTCCTGGGTGGAAGGTTGGTATACATTTCGCATGCTTCTCGTTTTCAGTATTCAGAGACACTGATATGGGCTTTGAATCGGAATCCCTTTTCAGCTCCATGTAGAAAGGAATTTGAAGGGAAAATATCAAAGGAGCAACAAAATAAAATCCAGTTTTTGTAATAGCGGAATACCCTGCCGACCAAACTACACTATAGTCCGACAAATACCATGTTTGGGAAACAAATCGAAAATCGAGAGCTCTTGAATTAGGTGAATGGCTTCCATGTTCCTTGAAGTCCTCCGGTCCTAAGAGGAACCATTTACCGTCCATCATTGAAGGAGTAATTTTGTTTCTGTACAACCCATTGAACGAATCAGGTGACTGTGCCGCTTTGTATTTGAGATCATCGTCTCCTGGGTACCTTTGACGACCATCATCACCATAACCCTCCTTCATTGCTTTCACTTTCTCATTCAAAGAGCTAAACAGGCTTAACTTTTTGAGATTTGTTGTTTCATCCAAATGGGCCAAATAGACATATGCTTCCTTCACCACAGCAACAAATGCATTTGGGAGATAGTGATAGTATTGAAAATTCCCAAATATTTTCAGCACGTGGTATTCATCAAAATGAGCATATGCTCCTACCCTGTAAACCGCATCGGGGCACCTCAACATGGCGTCATCACTTTCAACAAATCGCGCAATGTATCCCTTTGTGGTACCCAGCAACACATGAAGAGTTCCTTTACTACTGGAATCTAAAGACTGTGGAACAATCCCAGCGCATACGGTAGATACTCTTCCAATGTCACCAGCCTCTACTGGAGACGATTGGAACATGGAGTAAATGTTTGGTACATTAGATGCTGCAAGGCATTCACTAGCGGAAGTCAATCTCTTAAGACACGCATGACCGTTACAAGTGTAGGTCAATGGAAAATAGTACACATCAGCATTATTTTCCGCAAGCGTGACAAACAAGTATCCTTCTTCTTCAAAAATCATGTCAACATCTTTCTCAAATGTAAGGAACGGGATACCACCAGCAATGTCACTACGGTAAAGACGACCTTCTTGGGTAAACCAAGTGACTTTATCACCATTCCAGAGTGTTGTAATGATGTTTAAAATGCGTGATTTTGATGTTTCATCGGAGCGTCCTTGGAAACGAATAGGCAATAGTTTCCCGGGTTCGCTTTGGGATGGTTGTTGGGCCGAGCCCATGCATTGCACGTTTACTGAATGCCACAACGGGGACGTTTTGCTAGTGCTCCCAGTTTGACGCCCTAAAAGGCATAAGCCAATTTCGTTAGATTTCAGTTTGTCAGAAGCGTTTTGTGGAAGCGTATCCACAGCGGTTAAGCAGCTGCAAGTTCGAATGGCTGATATCCTGATGAGCATGTTTCCGATGCTAATAAACCGCTCTTCGTCGTCTTTCCCTGTAAAAGAAAGGTTCTCCTTCCGGTAATCGTCAACTTTCTCAGAGTACAAAAACGCCACTATAGCTTTACGAAGTATGTCAATAAATTTCACTTCTTTGTCACCTGTATCTCGAAGATCTATCATTCTTTTCAAGAACGGAGACCGCATTCCGTCCCATAGGTCTTTTACCAATGCCCCACTTAGAGCTTGCCCGCCGCTGTTTGTGAAGTAAACATTGATTGTATTTGTAGTAACCTGTGCGCTGGTATCTTTCTTTGGGCTGGGGCAATCAATCACCAAATGAGGCACCTTGAGCGATTCGCACAGGTTACGCTGAGAGTCTGGACCCGAGGGTACTACAGTCTCAATTGAAAGATAAAGCATTCCCTGTCTGAGAAGTTTCAAGAGAGTTTGTTCACTGCTTTTAACTTTGGCAACTTGCTCCAAGAAAAGAGATGGTGAAGAAAAAGGGGAAGAAAGGGCTGCCAGGTTTGCCATTGATTCTTCAGGTGTATCGCCCGCAAAAGATTCCATGATAGAGGGCTTGAAGTGCTCAAGATACCTTCTTGCATCAGCTCTGAGGCTTTTGAAAAATGAAGATAAAGAGCGCCTCTGCACAGCTTCTTCTGCTTCTATCTCCTGAATGATTTTGGAATACATGTCGTAATATTCCACACGTCCATCATTTACTTCTATATCAACAGCCACGCGTTTGTAGGTTGTATCCTCTTCAAATATCTCCTGAATAGTCCGCACAAACCCGATTACCTTGCCACAATACCCCAAAAACGCCATTAGCTTACCCACACGGTGCTTTTTCAAAAACTCTTCAGAGAGTCTAATTTGCTTTATCTCGCTCAGCGTCATCCCCACTTGAAACCCTTCTTCTACAAAATGCTTCATCTTCTGCTCAAAGAACTTCCCTCCCGCTCCTTTAATTAAGTCCAAAGGCATGGTCACTTTGTACACCAGGCTATTCTTTGCTGTGCGAACGGTGGAAGATGCCGCACGCGTCGTGGCTTTCATGGTAATTGCACTGGATCCCATGAGCATTGCAAAGGCAGTCCGGGCAGTATTCTTACTACCCATATAGTAGACATCCAAATACCTTTGAAAGAGATTCTCCACGTGAGCAAGTTCCGGAGCGATTTTATCCGTGACCTGGCTATCGCTTGCCTCTCGTGTAAGAAGCGCTTGTGAAAAGTCTGGCAATACATAATGTTAGTAATTAACGCTTCCATTTGTTTTGCCAATGTCCTCCAGGGAACTTACCGCATATGCTTTGCTCGTAATCACAGGGAATACATGTTGAAGCATCCTTTTCCGTTGTTATCGTTCCTTTTCCATTGCATTTTTTAGCATTTAATGTAGGGTTTGTAGGATTCTTAAAAGGGACACCGAAAGATTGCGAATAGCTGGGTGGTAAAGAGTCCTTCAGGGAGTCCTTGGCCGGGCTTGAGTACTTTTTAAAGTCAAAAGACAAAAGCACGACACAAGATATTGTCACAATAAGAATTGTAATCACAAGGCTAAGATTCCCCATGTTAATCAATCGATGTGTGTAAACCAAAAAAAAAAAAGGCAATTTGATTAGTAAACTTGATCTCAAGCATGTGGATGAACATAACAAAAGCTTTAAGTAGAATGTAAAGAGCTCTCTCTAGCTGGAGAGAGGAATTGAACCTTTAGGTCGCGCAGAGCCAGCCAACTATAGAGTTAACTACAACTACACTTTTACACAGAAAGTGCAGCTGACAGTGAAAACGCAAGGGGGGCTGGCTTAACATGTTTGTAATGGCTAATTCAACCAAACTACCGAAGCTCTTTCTAGGGATCGTAATGATCGCCTTGTTGGGGACCCTACCCACTGCCTTGGGAGAGACAACACGAGTGACCAGAGATGACGATGACTTTGGGAGTTGTCAGAGCAATGAAATCCCAATCTCGGTGGTTAATCCGAAAACACAGACTCCTTGTTTCCCATGTGAGTATGATCCCTTTACGTGCTCCTTGTTAGCGAGTATGGCATCTGCTTCCATGAAAGAAAAGGACGGAAGCAGCATAGAGAACCGCGTGACTGATGAAGAAGCTCCTGAATTAGTACATATGGAAGCTCTCATGAGAGACTACATTGATCTGCTGTATACCTTTAGACTCGAGAAGGCAAACCTTGCATTTCATCGCATCCAATCCGCCTCTCCGATAACCGCAACTGCTGAAACTCGTAGCGCCTTTGATCCTGGGTCCTGGTCGACAGCTGGTACCGTTGGAAAGGTCATGAAAGGAACTGGGCTGTTGAAGAACTTCAAGTACATTTACGATCTTGCGAAACCAGAAATAGAAGCATCGTTTGAAGAATTGGTTCGTGGGATGCTCTTTATAGATGACACTCTTATAAATGTTAAGAAGGCCAGTACTGCAAAGAGTCTTAAAGTTTTGAAAGTGTTGGGATACGTAGGTGTCGGTTTGGATGTTGCACTTTCTGTGTGGGAGCTTATTGAACATTGGGTCGAGGGAGACACCACTTACAAGCGGATCCATGTGGATGTGATTGTAAAGGACTATCGCGTACTCAACCACAAGAGCTATGCTGAGGTACTCACTCGTATTAACAAGGATAGATATGACTCAATCAGGCAGGCAAGTGCGTTCTTTGAAGATATTAGAAAGGATAGAGAAACGTACAATAAGAACAAAAAGCAATTACTTCTTCTGGCTCTTGGAGAAGAAGAAAGCGTATTTAATCGTCTTTCGATGGATACTCTTGTTGAACGAGTCGTAACTCTACCATCTTTTGATGGCCTGTCCCCTGCCTCACTCCTCTTACGCAAAACCTTAGACAGTCGTTCCAGTCAAATGACAGCCTTGGATCTTTTCCGGACCGGAATGCTCTTTTTTGGGTCTGAAACTGTGATTGTAGGAAGCTTTGATTACTTGAATATGGCGTGTGCGTTTCAGTCCGTCCCTTATGCTCGAATGAATTGCCCTAAAGCAAAGTCCGCAAGTGGTAATTGCAAGAATTTCGTTGCTATTTTCTTGGCCGGGAAAGAAGGAAACACCGTCCATGGCCTGGAATACATTTGGAATGCTATTCATTCGGATATATTTCGTGAAATGATTGGTATAAGTGAAAAGAGTAGCGTTAGAGCTGAGTTGGTTAAGGCTTTCAGCTTTCTCATGGCAGAAACAGGGTACCTGAATGATAAGCGTAACACGACAATTCGTACGGTTGACGCATTGGAGGGAAAGGATGATTATGAATGGTCAGGTGATCCGCTCAAAGACAACCGCGATCAGTATATTTTGCTCGGCAATGTATTCGTCCAGGTAACTGTGCATAGAATGTGTAAATGTACTTCGGTTTATAACTTGTACTCTTCAGAACAGGCCGAAACGAAGTTTAAAGAATGCGAGGCAAAAGTTCAAGATTCGGGTAACGAGCCGTGTAGCGAGTGCTTGGATAACGTACCTGATGATGATAAACCTTCTGCCAAGGGAATTGTTGAAATTACAAATGGAAGAAAGGAAAGTTCGACATCGCAGTTGAGGCATTTAGTGAATGTAGCTTCCCCTGAAGACCAATCTGTTTCCAAAACATTTTATGTTGTGGATAACAAAGTATTCGAAACTGACCAGGATTCGGCAATTGCGTCTCCAGAAAAAGGCACCATTAAAGGACTTTATACCCTTGATGGTTTTATAATAGTCGCTTTCGAAACAACAACTGAAATGGTTGTTATCAGCCCGTATTCCGACCCAGTTGTCTCCTGGGCAATTAATAGTCCTACTGAATGTTCTTTTGAGGTTACACTTGTTAAATCAAAATTAGAATCTGCGGCTGGTTCTGAAGCATCTAAGACGAAAACTGATTTCCAAACAATTGGTTCAATTGTTACAACTTCCGCTGGAAAAGTGCTCGTTGATGAATCTGCGAAAGACCGAACCAAGAATACCTTACTTGTTTACTTTGGAACGGACAAAGGATTTGTTGGAAGAACTGAAATAGACATTTTGAAATCTGGCAAATCAGACAAATGTCTACGCAACGTTTACAAATTAGGTGTACATTCAGTGGTCAAACTTGTTCCTAACTACAAATTCTTCTCTAAGAGAAAGTATGGCTTTGCGGCTATAACATCCAAGGCTGAAGTCTTCACTTCTCTTTCCGAGGATGGCAGTGAAAATGAGATTGAAAAGGTGAAACTATTCGAGTCATTTGATGCTAAAAAACAAATCTTGGACCGAGCCCCTGGTAAGCTAGGTGGTGCGCACATTTATTTTGCAGAATATGAAGGTAACGGTGATGGCAGTTGTCCAAACAATAATATACGGATTGACAATGACAAGTATTCCTACAGCGGAATATGTCAGCAAGAGCTCAATGCGGATATGCTGGATGGTACTTGGATATATGAAAGTGACCTTGGAATTGGCAGTAAGAGTGACGGGGGGAAAGTGCTTGAGTTTCGGCTTGTTTCTTTAGCGTGGTACCCCGCACGTCCCCATTACTACTTGGGGGGTTCATACGATAGTTACTTTTTGGCATCATCCGTCTTTTACTTTAGGTTACGCTTTCCCACCACGTCCACTACCAATACCAAAGCCCGGGTGAAGCCTTTGATCTCGTATCATCGAGGGCCAATGGAGTGTCAAGGTTGTAGGAACAATCCGAACAGCGAAAGCGTTCCTGCGAGAGATCATTGGAATTGCTATGGTAGCCTTAGGACCTTTCAGTCTAAGAACGGCGGGCGCGACAAAGACAAATACCCTGATGCGACATTATTAAGGGCGCATTGCAATTTTGACTGGCTTCTCTCAACTACAATGAATTTACCTTCCATGGCATGTGTTGTCAACGGCTATTTCTTTGCATATACCCCAAGTGAGAACCGATGGGTGTTTCAGGTGATGACCGAAGACCTCATTTCATCCACACCAACATCATCAGAAAGAGCAATGAAACCCTTTTCCAGATTTCAGTCGGGCTTGGTAAGCTCCTTTGTTGTCTTTCAAAAAGATATGTTTGTATTGTGTACCATTGCTGGTTGTACTGGAGTATCAATGTCGGTAAAGGACGGCGAAGACCAGAACTTGCTTTCGTATAACCCGATACGTAGATGGACAGACGGAATCCCGGAAATGTCCTACCCTTATGGTGACATTGTGGCCATGGTGAAGCCCACCGATGAATGTCGGAATGTGTATACTTGCGCGAGTAAAGATACGATAAAAGTTTCCAAACCCTCAAGGTAATAAATAGATGGTTTTCCGTTGAGAAGAAGCTGGAGAAGCGTTTTGCACGTGATATCTTTACATGTGATAGTTTGTGATTTTGAATAGCAAACCTCGTACTTTGGAGACCTGTCCAGTTTGTAGATTTCATAGGAGCGCAAGAGAATGAATGATATTACTACACCAAATCCTAAGATGGATGCAAATAAACGATTAGAAATATAAACAGATTTGTAAGCGTCCCTGCATCTGCTTTTCTTTATCTATTCATCCATGGCCTGATGAACGTGAGTGATGTTTATTGTGTAGAATTTGATTATGGACCAAGCCAGCCAGTTGCTCGTGTTGTTCATAACACACAGGCGCTTGATGTGGAGAGTCTCTCAAAGTCAATAGCCGCTGCAATGCACACTGAGATTGAGTCCTTAAAGATGCATATGACTCATCTGGCGTCTTCATTGTCAAAAGGCACCCTTACAGATGCATCCATGATTGCTTCACCGTCCCAGGATGTTAGTGAAAGTCCCGAAACGTGTGCGATTAAGGCGGGACTCGAAAATGTAACAAAGAATGCTTCACATGCTCAAAACGGCATTTGCACAGATGAGTCAATTGCTCCACCCTCACCGAGCACCGAAGCTTCTGTGATTGAGACTTGCCCCGCTGTTGAGCGTGAAGAATGTAAAGAAACTGTCTCTACTGAAGAGGATATTCTTTTTAGTAAATTGGATGCTATTGGGCAATACCTTAAAGACCTTCGAATAAGAAGAAAGATGAGCGCCAATTCCAAAGCGAAATCAGATGAGGAAAAAGAATACGTTGTACTCAAAGACAATTAGAATAATATTGCAGGCACTTTTCGTGCTCCTTTAAAATGAAAATATCTTACTCCAGATGTTAGATGGTTAGCCAGTCCACAGGGAAGTGCTCAAGAGTATATTTTCCAAAGATACCTTTTTGGAGTCATCATACATTGGACTTTCCTTCAATCGTACAATAAACAAAATATTCATCGGATGTCCATGCAAGACGCAAAAATGTGTTTGAAACAGTTTACATAATAGTAGGATCGGTCTTTGTTTCAACTTTCATTCATACTAGGCCTTACACGTGTACAACACACATGCGGTTAATGACGTGAAGTGAATTGGAAAAGTACATTTGGCCTTTGTATTTAAAGATGTAAAGAAGAAAGAGAACCGTCTATGAAAAATGGGTTTGAGGTGCCTGTGCTTTTGAAATCAAACAAACAAACAAACAAACAAAAAAAAGACAGTGGATTTGAAAAATGAGTGAGGAAGGAACCACTGAGCCGGAGAGTCAGGGGACGGAGGGAAGTAAGGCTTTAACTGTATCTTTACCTGGAAATAGTAAAGCAGATGCTGTGGCTGATACGTCAAGGACAGGAGATGTGAAATGTTTACAAGACCCCCCGTGAATAAGAAAACGGTGAACCCGAACTTTCCTGGGTGGCCCACTGAAAGTTCCCATTTGCTTGTCAACTACACCATTCTTAGTTCTACCTGGTTGCAATTCAACTGGTATAATTTAAACGGAACTTAGATTATAAATGTCAACCAGATGGGCCGGGTGTTCCTTTGTTCACAGAGGACCTCAGTGAACAAAAGTGTAACTCTAAAGGGGAACTTTTCCATTATGATGGAGAATCTAAAATGGCCTATATCACTGCATTTGAAGGAAATGACTGCGTTGGTGAGATCCGCTGGCAAGCATCATTCTTAATCAAAACGTGTACAAAAACAATGATCCTACTTCTCCCCCAAGAGCGACCATATCAGAAGATTACAGTCTCGTCTTTTACTGAGGTCTAGCTAAGAGTAAGTGCGATTCAAAGGACGAGATGATGGTTTTATCCTCAATCTTCAGGTTTTCGCGGATAAAAAGAATATGATGGTAACATTGGTTGGTTGAAAACTTCGGTTGAAAAGAAATTAGTTTCCGGCTGCGGAGCTAAAGTGGTGAGCTTCTATTGATTTGATGCTGAGGATTAGCAAACCACCAGTGAATAGAGAATGAAGCACGGAGAAAACCGAGAAAACACGTTCTTATTACTTAAGCTGATGTTTATTTGTCACGCAAGCTCACCCAGTGCTCTTTACACCTGAGCAGGGGAGGAGACAGTTATCTGCTGATATGGAGCCATTCCTGTGATGAATAAAGTCATAGTTTGCATGCATGTGTTGATTAAAAACGCAGTGTAAGACAAGTAATCACCAGTGCAGTCTTCCTGATGATAGCTAGTGAGAGAAGCCATTTTAGTTTCCTTGTCGTAATGAAAAAACCCGCCAAGTGAATTACACATTTCTGGGGCGAGTTGCATCGTTGGCAGAGGCACCCCTGCACCCTTTGTTTGGCATTTGTCAGTCAACGCATACGACATAAATTGCATGTGTGTAGTATTAACTCGGGTGTAGTTCATAAGAATATGAGTATCAGGTTGATTTTGAGGAAAGAAGGGGTCTGCTGTCTTCTTATTCACAGGAGTGTTGTACAAACCATGAGGCTTGCATCTCGCTGACTTTTCTGGCTTTTTCATCTGCGCTTCACAGTCATCCTTAGTGGCAAATGCACACAGGTATAGTTCATCACCAGATACCAAGGTAAAAGCCCATCCTTCCTCCACAGAAGTATCATCACAGACATTAAGATTGGAAACCATTCCAGTTACAGGACCATCCATTGTATCATAGTATGAAACATTGATGTACTTGGGAGCAAAGTCAGCTCCTTCTGCTCTTCTTTCAAGGGGGCTTGCGGAGGCGGAGATGGTGACTATCAGAAGAATAATCGCAGCAGTGGCAAAGACCGCGTTCAATCCAGATGCTTTAAGCAGGCTCATAACGAAATTTAATATGCAAAGTAAAAGATCTTTCGATAAAGCAAAACTTAATCAATAAAGCAGATAGTTGCAATACGCAAAAGTAATCAAAATCAAGCAAGGAAAACAAATAAAATTGCAAATTTATATTTTCTTTGTAGGACACAGAAGGTAAAGATATGGAAGCAACTCAAGGTTGAGCATGCGCACATCTTTATATACTCTTCATTTGCTTGGATTTGCATCAAGATGGTCTGAAACCAGTTTATGTAGCAAAGCGGAGAATCCAACCACCAATCTACGCAAATTACATTAAGATACCTTTCCCATAAAGGGTAACCCTGACCTATAATTTATAAATAGACGATACAACTCCAAAAGGGCTGTCCCTTTTAGCCAATTGAAGTTCAATTACAAGTGGAGCTTTGAAGTTAGGGTCCGCAATGAGATTTCCCGATCATTGTTACAATTGTATAAACCCTTTGAGACCTCACACTTGACTGTGACTTGACCAACTTTAACAGGCCTCCCGTCTATGATGGCAAAAATACTGAAAAGTCACTCATGAGGATATATTGTATTGTCAAAGTGAGCCGCTTTGTTCAGTTCTGTAAATAAGTAATTGGGCCTGCCAGATAGAAAATAGTGTTGCTATTTCAAGGCAATATATACTTCCGCATCTTACGGCATACGAGAGAGAGACAAAAAGAACACAGGGGAAGCACGAGGAGCTCCTGTTTTCCTTGTATCAAGAGTGCAGCATACACTGTTGCTGCGATCGGAGGCAAAAGTTGTCTTTCCAGATCCACTTTGGGTAGGGGGGTAAAAGAACCTTACAAAGTTGGATTTTGCTCCCTGTTTTGCTCATCTGACTGAGTTACTAAACGCTACGATGCCTTTGTCGGCTAGCCCATAGATGGCTTTCAGGGAATCTACGGTATAGCTTTTCAACTTGCTATGCGAGGTAGAAACTATTTTGCTATTTAACGCTGTACTACAAAAAAGTATTGGCAAAGAACAAGGCACGTCACATAAGGAGATGATGAATGAAGGAGGAAAGATGAAGAAATTATAAGTCCAAACTAGGTACGTATTTATTATGGAAACTGATGCTCACCCGATGCTCTACACCTCAGCCGGGGCGGACACGGTTACCTGCTGATAAGGACCACTTCCAATGAAGGTTGGTCTAGTGGCCGATCTAGGCAGAGCCACAGTTTGTGTACAGGAGTTGATTAAAAGTTCAGAGTAAGAGAGGTAGTCACCAGTGCAGTCGTTGTGACTATATTCAGTGACAGAGGCCAGTTTAGTTTCTTTGTCGTAATGAAGAAATAAACCTCTTGGATTGCACTGCTCTTCAGAGAGTTCGATCGGCAAAGACTGCCCTAGTCCCTTTGTTTGGCATTTACCAGTCATATCTTCAGTCATCTCATACACATTGAATTTGATTTGAGTTGGACTGATCTTGGTGTAGTTGAAAACCGCAGGTCCATCCATATCATTGCCAAAGCTAGGGTCTACTGCCTTCTTATTGAGGGAGGTTGAGAAGAAATCATGTTGCGTGCAGTTCTGAGGGTTTACTGGCTCTTTCATTTGAACGTGACAGTCGCGCTCATTATAAAGCACACATTGGTAAACTTTACTTTCGGAAACCATATTAATAACCCACCCGTTCTGTTTATAGGTGAAATGACAGACATTCATGATGGACATTGATCCAGTTACGGGACCATCCATTGTATCATAGAACGAAATATTGATGTACTTGGGAGCAAAGCCAGCTCCTTCTGCTCTTCTCTCTATGGGGCTTGCGGAGACGGACAGGGTGACAATCAGAAGAACATTAGCAACAGTAGCAAAGACTGAGGCCAATCTAGATGCTCTGGTGAGTCTCATCATGGTGAAATTTTAATGTAAAATGAAAGAGATCTTTCGAGAGGACAATAAATAACTTAATGAATAAATAGATGAATCAAAAAGATAGATTCAAAACTCAAAATCTAGTAACAGAAAAAATATTTAAATTTTAGATTTATACTTTCTATAGCTTATGGAAGAAGAAGATTCCAAGCACACACTGGGGTTGCCTTTATATACTCCTCCCTTGTTTGCCCCTGCACCACAACAGATGAGCCCTCTGGGCAAATTACCATTTTTGCCGCATTTCGAAACTATTTAAAGCAACCTACTATAGACAAGTAGCAAAAGCCTTTTGCTATAAACAGGCAAAGTCTTTCCGATGTCCTCCCGAAATGGCAAACCATCTCTGGGGCAGAAATTTTTCAAGAAATGCTTAGAAACCATCAAAAGGGTCTGTTAGAACTTTAAGAACCAAAAGGCCTCTCAAAATTAAAGGCGGCGTTTTGTGGTGGACCTTAATCTGCTAAAGCGCGCGGGTTGTCCTTTTTAGCCAATTGAGGTTCACGTCTGCGAGTTGCGAGTTGCGAGAGGGTGCATCACCGACCAGCTTAGATTTCCTCGGGTTAGATTTCCCGCATCCCTTGCCTCTTGAGAGTAATTGGGCCTGTGAATTGTGAATTGAGTGAATAAATTATGTGCCCTTGCAGAGGGGAGAATTTACTAGATCCTATAAATTACTCATTTAGATTTTAGTTTTTACATGTACAGTAGCCAGTAGGACGATTGTCACGATTCTGTTCGGTTGGTGCTGCAAGTGCAAACGCAGAAAGCCACGAAACAAAAGCGCTAGCCTCGCACTTCAAGCCGCAAGGGGCAAGTCGGGTAAGTACACTGTACAGTACATTTTCTTGGTTGAGTGTCTGAGAGGAATTTTGTAAATGACTTTAGGGAGTTGCTTGGGTATATTATTGAACCTTTGTTTTTTCGTGAGGGGGCGGGGCTAGTCCCAATCCACTTTTTTACAATTTTCTATTGTTTTTGTGTTTTTTGTTGTTTTATAAATATAAGAAATGGTAAAATATTTCCAGATGATGCCCCCTCCAAGCTTTTCGGCGAGTCGTTCCACCTCGCTACCAAAGTTCCTCCCTTTGTGACAACTGACAATCCTCAGTGGGATTATCTACTCGACGAGCAAAACAGTTTACTGTCCACCTTGGGCAGTGCAGGAAAAACTGCATGGCCGTGTCTCGCCTAAATTCACCCCGAGACGAATCAAGTTGAGGATCAACGGAGTACGGACAGACGTTCAGGTGGTCAATCAGCTGGTCCCTTTTGCTATTACACAGTGGGCATTTGAGTGATTTTCCTCTGCCTCAAAAGTGGTTCCATAATGTCTCTTCTGCCAGTCAGATTCAGACAGCTGACAGTTGACAAAAGGGAGGTGTGAAGGACTGTACGTCGAATACTGCTGGCTTTTGCTCAAAGGAAACTGTGGAGGTTGAGAATAAACAAAAAAGTAAAAAGAGGAGTTCAGGGAAAAGTTGCTTGGAGGAGTGAGGTCGGTGATAGAAGAGTATCCTGTGACAGATGATTTTTTTGGGCCTTTGGCAAAATAAGAAAATGTCCATCAGTCCATGGCCGTAATTGGTGGATTTTGGGGTCAGTGTAGCCAATGGGAGGGTCGTAATTTTGTTTTCTGGGCGATGATTGGTGGAAAGGGGCAAAATATTTACCATAAATGGAGAAAAATGAAGACAAATAAAAATGAAATTTTTGGTTACTATTTTTAGAACTTTTGAAACGTCTGGGGTTCAAAAAAAAAAAAGAGTTTTTTTGTTTTTGTTTTGTTTTGTGAATGAAATCAAAGCAAATGGAATCAAGTGGAAAAACATGAACGGGAATGAGGAAATCGCTGTTGTGGTTGACGCGGACGAGATGGAGGAGAGGTGGAGAAAAGAAGAAGAATCAAGAGGAGGAGAAATAAAAGGAAGGAATGAAAAGGAGGCGGAGGCGGAGGCGGAGGAGGAAGTCTTTGGTGGGAGAAAGAACCGAGGAGTAGGAAACGGGAGTAGAGAAGGTCCAGCTTTGGGGAATATCGTAGTGGAAGGAGTTGATCAAGGGGGAGAAGAAAAGGAAGGAATGGATGGAGGAGTAAGGACTCCTGAGAGTAGTAGGTCTGTGGATAATAATGATAATCCACAGTTGTTACAGTTACAGGTGGGGAGCACGCAGAAGATTACCTCGTCTACGGGGTCGTTGTATTCCCAGATATCCAATGTACGGGGGAGTGATGTGAGTGATTTTGGGGGTTTTGGGAGTACGTTGTTCCCTGGTAATGGACAATCAGTTGAAGAAGGAACAAGAGAGAGGGAGATGCGACGTGGGATGAGTAGTCATTGGGCTGATGAGGACGGTCAGGAAGGAGGAATGTCTGGTAAGAGTAGCCTTGATGAATCACTGCATCATCGACAGAGTGGATTCAAGGGGCATCACCTTCGGGATTTTGCAGAAGAAAGTGAAGAGGATTCAGTGAGGGGGTCTGCGGAGAGTTTCATTGAGCATATTCGGTCTTGGTATATCAAACAACAGCAGATGCGAGAAGCTTTTGAAGGCAAAGCGTCGATAAGTTCCCAAGGGTCGTCTGGGTTTAATATGGGGATTGAGGAGGAGGCGTATGGGATTGAGGAAGAGAAGGAGTGGGAAGGACTGAATGAAGGAGGTGGGAGGAATTATGAAGAAGGGAGGAATGAAAGTGGAGATGACCGCAAAGCGGGGCTTTCAGCACCGAAAAGATCAATATTTGGAGCGTTGCAAGATAAGTTGAGACCTCATAGGAAATCTACAGTTCATCCAGCAACGGGTGCAGGTCATGGGCGGAGAAAAGTGACTACGAGGCATTTTAGAAGAGAAAGGGGAGTGAATGAGAAGAGCCAAGAGCAGTTGAATAATGATGCTTTGAATTCTTTTTTTCATATTCGGTCTTTGTCTCGAGATATGAACTCCGCGCATCTTTATTCATCTCTGTCTGATATTGATGCCCATTCGAGAAAATCGTTTAAGAAGTCTGTAAATGGAAGCGCTACACTGGTGGGTATCTGCGGAGAAAGGGAATGGAGAGAAGCTTTCTACGTCTACCACATCAGCGAAAAGTCCTAACAGGGTAGATGCGATGGAGTCAAAGAAGTTGCCCTCTGAATTGCCTGTTATTATGAACCATCAAGGGGAAGCTCTTGACATAGAAGAGCCCAAAACAAAAAAAGAGGCCACTCCCGAATCAATGGTAAAGCCTGAAGCTGGAACCGAAACGAAAGACAAAACGAAAGAGCCGTTTGGTGACTTGAAAGGGAGTAGTAGGGAAGGAGCGCACCACTCGTGGAGACAGTTTTTTAAAAAATTTATTGGTCGTTCAGAATCCACTCAGTCTATCGGGTATGTCTTTGGAAAACGTCGCTTGAAACAAACAGTTCTTCAAATATGATTATGGGGAAATACTAACTACTGTGATTATTTGTTTCATGAACATATATCCATTTCCTTTTGATTGTGTTTAGTTTCCGTCGCCGCAAAATAAGAATGACGAGGTTTAATCTATTAACGTTTATGTCTCTTGTTTTCGGGTTCACTTTTCTCATCCTCTCTCTTCAATGGCTAATGAAGACAAAGGATAGCATTGCAATTATAGAATCAGATGCCAACACATCTGCATCCTTGACCCTATTGGTGGGTGGATGTGATACTCATATTTTTGTAGACAACACGGCAAAAGAACATCTAGTAACGTATTCAATAGGTGAATATGACAATAGCAGAGTTAACGTTGGTCCCATCACCGCGACGACATCACCGTCACCAGGAGTGCCAGGATTGATATCTCAGACTATTTCAATACAAAGTGATGGCGACTTTAACGGGTTAAGAATACAATGCTCGATAGATGTAGCACTAGCAAAGAATAAGTTGCATACAGTACCCGGTTTAGATATTATATACAATGATCACTCTGCACAACACCAAAAACTAGACATTTCTTTGGGCAAAGAGTGCTCGTCTGGGCATTTCCGCACACAGGCTAATGCACTTCGCATTACTGGATCGTTTTTGCAGGTCACAGACGTATACGATATGTCTTTAGGAAACAGCTGTGCCTTTTCAAATTTGTATGTGAACCTTCAACATGGGAGCATCATTTTTAAGCATGTACATGTACCATCTCAGAGCCAATTGGATACATCACTTGTTGATTTGCGGACATCTGTAGGTGATGTTGTCTTCGTATTGTCAACGCCGAATATGGTCAATTACAATTTTTATCACAAACGGGGGTTTGTATGTATGCCGCAAGGTCGATGGATAGATAGAGAGTCTTTTTGTGAAGTGGAAGAGGCTAATACACCATCAGTAACCATCACCAGCTCTACCACCACAACAGGAAACACGACAATCAACTCCCAGGACCAATCCATTACAGCGGAGCGTATAAAATACGTGGATTGTGAAGGGAAGATCAACAGTTTGAAGTTTGTGAGCCAAAATGTACAAGACAGCTCTTTGCTGTCAACAATATCTTTGACAACTCATACCGACTCAGGAACAATTTATCTAGCACCCGATTCTGTGCGTGGGATAGCTTTGGACAGTGGCTTTGGCACTGCTACATCGGTGGTAAATTCAACTACCAAAGTTGTATCGCCTTTGGACGTTTTGATGACTCAAGTGGAAGTGGATAAAACATTCACATCGGGCCATTCGCACTTCCCAAAAATGATACCAGAACATGAAAAGGCCTTAAAGACAACCATCGACGGTATGGCAAGTGAAGCACAGAAAAATTCTCTTGTAATATTTCGATACCCTTCAATTTATGAGCACAGTTTATGGTTACTAACTACTAGAGAAATATATCTGACACTTTCGCCTGGTTTTCTTAGTGTTGTATCTGGAACTCTGCTGAAGCCTGCAATTATTTCCCAAGAGGTCGGTATGAGTCCAGGGATATGTCCCTACCAACGACCCGTTGATAACAAGGGAACGAAAACAGTCGGGCAGACATTCAAAGCTGCCACTGGGGAGACCAACTATGAAAAGGTAGCGATTAAAACATCAGAAGGAATATTGGTTGTCAATGTAAAAGAGAATGAGGATCCATCAGATCCCGAAGAAATCTTACTTACGGATCAACCAGTTGTTATAGTTGCCATTACCTTTAGCTTTTTGGTAAGCGTGCTCTCCTCATTCGCTTTCTTATACTCTTTGCTGCGCTCCGGTTACAGCTACATCCTTCAGCGTATAAAAGCTGGTATCATTTCAGACAGGTATGTTGCCCTATATGATCTTTTTGAGATATCTGAAAAGGATGACATTGGTGATGTTGGGGCAGGTATGGGACTTGGCTCAGAAGGATATTCTTTGCCAGGTGATAGGCGAGGTGGCATTGGAACATCGGATGGGGTCAATGGCGAGGAAGGTTTGGACACCGATCAAAATATGGACTCCAATATTGTTGATGATGACGAAGATATTAACGCGGATGATGACCAGAACAATGATGACGACGACGATGATGATAACGACGATGCAGGCATAAGCAAACGACTGTATTTTGCTGCAATTATAAAAGCTGCCGTCAAGCTTCCAGCCACTTCTACAGTCATTGTTGACATTTTATATACCGAATTGGATTTATGGACCACAAATAGCCTCCACGCCTTCTTGTCTCACGCCTGCACAATCACCCCTGGCAGGGCAGCGGCATTTGACGCCTTCTTGTCCACAACAACATCAACGAGTTCAGCTGGCTTGTTTAAGAGACTGAAACGCTTTGGAACGAAATTTAAATTGTATTTATTTCCGGCGAGTAGCCCCGATGAATCCGGGGAGGACACTGTACTAACAGAAGGGAATACGTCTGGTGAGAGTGCTCTAACGTCCGGAAAGTTTATGAGTGGATCAAAGAATGAGCTTCAATTGTCGAAATTCCAATCTGCTTACGAAGACTTTTGCTTTCGTAACAGATTAAGAGAGTTAAATTTATCGCGGCACTACGGGTATTTAAGACGTCATGGCATCTATTTATCGGTGAGGTATGATTTTAGCACAGAAGTCTTTACCAAAGTGGAAGCTTTGAGCGATGAACAGCGAGCACGTGCAGCGATTACGTATAAGACCCGGATTCAGAGCGAAACATCTTTAAACAAGTATATATATAATACGATTAAGCTGAGTGATCACGATTATGACTGCATTCCAGTTGATGCAATGTATTTTAATTATCTTGAATATTGCCACCAACAGAATCTTCAACCGGAACCATTCAAAAAAGAACTCATTGCAGAGTTCGGGGGTGACTTGGAGAGTAGAGAATTCAAGTTTTTACAGAATGTGGTTCTGAATGACAATATCAATGCTCCATATTCTATTTTTCATCGAAGATCTTGGCGCAAACGTCAATTTATTGTTGTCTGCCTGCAATATTTTATTGGCGTTCTACTTCCAATACCCGCATTGGCAGCGCTACTCCTTTATGAAGATGAGGCGCGTACCCTTTCAATACACCCAGAGGAAATACTTTCTATACACGATCTTCTTGAAGGCCCATTTAGGTATACACTTCTACCGCCAGATTTTATGACCAAGGCTTCCGAACTCACTCTTTTAGTGTTTGGCATGGTAGTTCTATACTCCATACTTTTTCTTGTAGAGACAACCTTGTTCTACCTTATTGACTTTAATGAAGCAGCCGTAGACTTTAACAACTATGGATTCTTGCGCCCGTTTCGCTCTAAACGTGGGCAAGGGGTAAAACATTCACTCAAATTGTCGTCTTTTACAATTCGGTCCTCATCAAAAACTCTACAATTGCGGAAACGGTTTAAACAACTAAGAAAAATTATCAGAATTGTGCTATTAACTCTGACTGCTATTTGGGTCTTGTCAGCCATATTTTTGGTGTTACTTGTTTTAGTGTGGTCTATTCTAGGTGTTATAGTAAATCCAGTAAAACTCCTGCCTTACGCTTCTGGTACACTGACACTTTACTTGTGGATTTCAATTGGGTCGTATGATGTATGGCTTACTCAAACAAGTAATTTTGCTAAAATAACCAGAATGATACAAGTAAAGTTCGATTCCGTTATTAGTCGCACACTCACATCGACTATTGAAGTTCATCATGATAATGGAAAAGTGGTACAGTCTTCTACGTTACCACACGACCACTCATTCTACCCAAATCGCGGCAGCATGGGATATTCTGGAGAGTCTACAGGAGCTGCTCAGGGTGTATCGCGCGTGCAGAAAGTCCACATTGAGCAGGAAAGTGGCCACGGGCTGGACATGAACATGAAGGCAAGGCCTAAGAATTCACTGCAATTATATAATGCTGTCATTTCAGATAAAGCTTTAGTGAAGTCCATATCGGATGGAAACAGTGCTGCTATTCATCAAGTAGCTGAAATCGTCGGAATTGATGAAGATGTTCTGTGCCTTATAATTGCGATAACCATAGGCAACTTCCCTTTGTTGTCACGTGGAGTAAATAATCTGTGTTCTATTGGAAAGTTGAAGGCACCCCCCCTTTTGGTAGAAGCATTTATCAAACTTTGTATGAACCGAAATGAATCCTTGAACTCAAGAGAAATGAAAAATTTACTTGGTCAATTAAATGGACTTATGCACTCAAAACAGCATAATATCGCTCATCACGCAAAGAAAAGTAGCACTGCCGTATCGGCAAGGCCATCACAGCCACATAATTTTGGAAGCACTCGGCCAAGTGCATCTTTGAATGCTGATGACCAAAGTAGCAAAGTCTCATTGCGCCCGTCGGAATTAGATTTCGGTAGTATGGGCCAGAAACACACCATGGGATCAACATCCCGACTGGAGACAGTTCCTAGAATCTCGCACGGAGTCTCAGGGGTTTCCAAATCTTACTTGCTCGATCATGAAGGGGAGTTCTGTAAGGCAACTGGGGATGCAATCATTGGACTTTGCGGCGGGGAATTTAGATCGCTACTAAACAAAATGAAAAGCCAACATTTAGATTACTTAGGTAGCATACCGAAGGAGTACATTGAGCTCCTGATGGGGTGTAGCAAGCGAGGCGCCGACGCTGAAAACAATGACATGAAAGCAAAAGTGAAGCTGTTTTGGGGTTATCAAGAAAAGAAAAAGGAGGAGAGAAGTGGTGCGTCATGTATCAGTAACTCGGCTAGCCTTTTGGAAGATGTACTTCGTGTTATTACCGGGGATTTGGGTAAGCGATGCGACACTCTTGCCCAAGCCTTGGGAGTACAAGAAAGTGTATTGGCAGGGATATTTTCTCTGCTTCATGGATCTAGGGGGTGCGTAGTGCCCATGATAAACACAATTTTGAATACGAATGAGGAGGTTTCAAAGCGATTTTCACTTAAGAAACGCCATCTTGATAAGCTCAAATCGGCAAACTTGAAATTTTTGCACTACGGAGATTCTGGGAAACATGCAAAATTTAGCAAGGGTTATGGATGGGAAGACTCGCGCAATGGAGCAGGCTACTCGAGGGCAAGAAATCGTGGAGATTCTCCTCACTCAGGCCCTTTATCAGAGGAGGAACCATCTCATATTCCACAACAACACAACAACAAGGCGAAAGCTAGGCATGAGGAGTTTTCAAAGTGTGCCAGCTCTTATGTTCTTGCTGGACTATTTGCTATATCATATGGCACGGATATGAACTTTTTGCAGATTAACAATGAATGTGGAATAAGTCCCAGTTGTGGAGGAGAGGGACTTGCCGTGCTATTGGAAAACAACGAGGAGAACAAAGGGCCGGAAAGGTTAGAGGTAGTTTTAAGTTCTTTAGCGCGAACACTTCACTGTGATCGACTCAGACTTTCTGGTGTAATGGCGTGCTTGATGGGCAACTACTCAGATGGAATGAAGCATCTTGCCAAAGACATTTATGTTCAGAAAAGTTCAAACAATCTATTAACTGCAACTGCACTAGTAACTGTTGGTTGTTCGAATGATATTTTTGAGATTGAGTGGGCACTAGTGATTCTATTTAATTTAATGGTAGATAAAAAAGGGATGGGCGCACATGCATTGCGTTCAGACTCAAAACGCAGTAGATACCGCTTTAATGAAGTTGCAGAGAAGATATGTATCTTGCGACAGAACGATCGCGAGCTTTTCAAAATGTTTGTCCGTTTGGAAGAATCATCTGTGGCTGGATTTTTAAATGATGTTTATATGCCGCAAAGGTTTAGAGAGGTTCAGGGCGTGATTAATGACCTCAATCCACTTTTGCTTCTTGACGATGAAATATCTGGCCTCGAAACGTTTAATATTCTGTTTTCAATTATATTTCCATCCAGTGGCATGTATCACTACTGTTCTTCTATTCTTGCTGAGCATGGTATTTCGCCCTCCTCCGTACAACGAGGGTTCTCTAGTTACGCTTCAATGCTGTTTAACCATGCGCAATCTAAAAGGACTGCAGAGCTACTTTATTCCATAGTATTTTTGGCTAGGGACTTACAGTCTGATATTGATGGTCTGGAGCGAAGAGTGATATGTCAAACATTGTCTGACTTTATTGAAATTGATGTCGACTACTTCACAGAATTAGTGGATATCACCTTTGGAAGGATCCACAATGCAAAAGGCGTCCTTGAAAAAGTTCTACCAGATGTGAAGACCAATGACTGGCTAGGAAAAATTGACAACGTATCGATTGAAAGAAGATACTTGAGACAAGGACTTGAGGTTTTATGTGTTCTTACTGATATCCCCTTCGAAGTGCTTGTTGGATTGTTGGATACCGGCACAAAGACAGAAACATCTTTTATACTAAGAAGGGCGATACAGGCTCTGTTTAATGAAAATGAACTCCAACTCCATACCCTTCAGGAACTAATGAAGTCAAAAGATCATTATCATTGTCTATTCTCCCACATACGTTTTACAGAGTTGAGCAGTTGGGAAGAAAAGAAATCAAAGAGAGACAGCATTTTAGGGAAAACACTCCCCCCATCGTCAGTCACAGGGCTTATGTCTTTTGCGCAAGGATATACCGTGATACCCACAACGTTGACTGAATTCACTAGTGTCGATAGCTTTTTTGATGAAGCAGATGATTCTGCTGCCATTCAAAGTCTTTTACCGTTTATCATTGGTGACTCTTTCATGCTGGAACAGTATCTTCTTAACGGAAAAATGACAGGGTGGGAGTATATCTTTGCCAAGGGTGGATTCAACCAAGAGCAACAGGTGCTACTAAAATCCATGTTTCATATAATTGAGCTAGTCTCGAATTATGATCCGAACAATCCTGCCATTGTTAAACCGACCAAATATGTAAGACCAATGCTTGAATCAAAGGTCATTTCAGATTCTATATCATTTTTAATGACTAAACTTGGGATATCACCCGTATATATGAAAGCCCTGATTGCCGCAGGATGTCAAGACGCTGAGTCACTGATTTATTACCTTAAGGCGATCGGCATTGAGGATGCTAAAATGGACAAAGGGGCCGTCCCCGTTTTACTGAACATTGCAACGGGGAAGATCGATTATATTTACAGACTGAAAGATATCTCTAATGTACACATTTCTGTCTTGGAAGGTATAGTTGCACTGGCGTCGGGCAATCCAGTTTCTATACCCTCATCTATACAAGGTGTAGCTAATGCCATGGGGCTGGCTAGCATGGGAAAAGTACTTACAAGTATAGTTTCCTTATGCTATAGTCACATTAATGGCTTGGAGCCCCTTGCCCAAGTATTGAAAGTAGATTCTGCTACTTTGGTGAGTTTGGTGTCTATGTTTAGTAGGTGTAATGACACTGTGAGTGAGCATATTCATGAACTAGCTGTTCTTTTGGATATGAAAGATACGTCTTTAGCCGCTGCCTTGGTAACATTCATTAACGGCGATGGGGGTCTTTTGGCGATGAACGTCAGCAAGATGGATATTGGTTTATCATCAGATGAAATTAAGCACGCGAAAGCTGTATTATCTATTGTTCAGGGAAATCAAGATCAGATTAGCATTATTTTCAAATCCATTGGAAGACATTTGAAAATGAGAAGACGCAACTTAGGTCCAAAGATAGTTGCACTCGTCCATGCCGCTGAAAAGTTGTTTGACTCTCAAATAATGAAAGGTATTGTAGAGAGGCAGCATCTTGGTGAAAGCCTTGCTGGCAAGAGTTCCGCCGAACTACGGGGATTCTATCAGCAGGCGATTGTATTGGGAGATGAGGATTATCTCAAATTGAACAGCAAAATCGTTGACAATATCATTAATCCGGCAGGGTGCTTTCAGGAGATGGCAAATTTAACTTCATTAAGTGCCCAGGAGCTGTATCAATACTTTGAAAAGGGAATTGGTGTTGATGTATATACTCAGTCAGATCAAGCGAAGTCTAGAAAGGATCCTTTGTCTGGCAATTCACAAGACCAAGATAGAGAGAAGGAAAGCAATGAAAAGAAACTAGGTATTGAAGCGAAGAAAGGTATACTTAAAAGTGTCGTTAACGCACTTGGAGGATTCATGTCGAAGGCTAAAGACCCGGGTAGAGGTATAGATCAAGACATACACAAAGAAAATCATATGACAAACCAATATTCGCAAGAGTCGAAAAAGGGAAGCGTGGAAGAACGTCTTTGGATGGATTTCCGTTTACAAAAAAACTCTACAATTGGGGATATTCTGGCTATACTTCGATCAATATACAAACTTGCAAAAGTGAAGCAAAATCTAATGGACCAGTCTTTTTATGCAGAAAAAAGGGAGACAATTGCATCGGACACGTGCCCCCAGAGTGGCGCATCCGTTGTTTTACCATGTAAGGAATTGTTGGAGAATATACGACGCTCGTATAAAGATGTTGTCACCTCAAAAGTTGCAATTTCCGGTGAAACCACAGATGTTCTTCTGGCGCTTGTTGGCCTTGGTGCTGGAGAGCTCTTTGCTGACGACACCCGATACCGGGAATACTTTGCAAGTATTAGCGCCCTGAAAGACCGTTTGTACATGGGGCTCAAATGCAAGCTTAAATCGTTAAAAACTATAGCGCAATTGTGTAGTCCTCTTGTTGTGCATTATAGCGGCCATGCAAAAATCCCAACGTGGGCTCAAAATGGGCAAGTGGACACATCTTCTACAAATATCAGCGAAACATTGCGCCCTTTCTTCCATAAATGTCGTATTCGAACAGAAGTTGGTGTAAGTATGTTACACATTCTCAAAGGAAACATAGCCAATGTTCAGCTGTCATTCAAAAATTTCGCCAATGAATGCAGTATAGACAGAAATAGCGCACAAACCATTGTACTCTGCGCACTTGGCATGAAAGAGGCGTGGGACATGCTCTTTAAAGAGCTTGGGGTGTCCAAAGACATTGGTAAAGCTTTAATTGTTAGTCAATCTTTTGCAAAGGTGTCTCGTGCACAGGAGCGATTTAAAGGCCCATTGTGGCTAATGGATAGGTATCGCTTCATTTCCTATCACTCCCTGGGTGGAGCAGTGGACACCACTAGCTTAGATATGTATGAAGATGTCAAGCTCACTGAGAATTCTGACACAGAATATATGCACAAGAAAAAGAATATCGTAAATGATAAAATTCTAAATTACAAGAGTTTAACCAAAGACCTTTCGCCTTTGTGTGCTTTTCTTGGAGTAGATAGCATGAAGGCTTTGCTTCTGATGGTTTCGGCGTCTAACAATGTTGCAGGTCTGATTGACATGACTGTATACTTTGTGGGTACAAGTAGGAGTGCTCGTCGCATTGCGAAATTGCTTGGCATTGCAAAGGGGAAAAAGTATACCAATGATCAGCTGTCTTCGTTGACAGAATTTTCCGATGCGTCTGAGGGGATAATTAATGCGCTGGTGGGAATTGCATTCAGAGACAGAGAATATCTATCTTCCACTTTTAACTTTTCAGTAGAAAACAGTAACAGTTGGCTCACAGAAAATTTGAAAAGGGAGCGACGCAATTACCACAAAGGGAAAATGAAATTTAGCTACGATAACAACATTCCCGGGAAAAAAGAGTCCCGAAAGAGGGAGGAAATTAGTCTAACAGGTAGGGAAGATTTTCAGATACACAATCAGTGGTTGCGCCATGAAAAAAACAAAGAAATGGCATTTATTCATTTCGCTCACAATTTGGACTTTCATGATTCAAAAGGTCTGTTTTTGGGAGGCTTGATTGCACTACTTATGAGCGACACCTCGAAAGACGCTGAAGCTCCAATAGCTTTCGTTGGGTCACAATGTGGTCTATCTCGAGTATCGGCTTCAAATCAACCTAAGGAAGCAAACACTAATCGAAAAGATGGTACATCTTTGAACACTTCTCTGTCTAATTTCCCAGTGCTCGGATCCCTGCTTGGGTTTAAGACCAGAGAAACTAAGCAAATAGATATGCATTTACCAGGTTTGGTCGATCATATAATGGGAATGAAGCAAATGAAAGGAAAGAAGTATGTTAACCCGGACAGCTTGAGAACAGAAATTGGCTATATTTTAAAATGTATCAATACAAACTGCAAAAAGAGTTTGGCATATTTGATCGAAGAAGGGCTCGACTTTGACAAAGAGGCAAAGGAAATTGGATTTCCTACCATCTGCCAAAAAATAGCGACCCATGAGCCTATTAAGAAAGAAATGACCCAAATACTAGCATTCTTTTTCGAGCGAGGGACACCAGAGCAGCAAAAGGAAGTTGCATTAAAAAATGAGGGTAAAATAGGACTCCAAAGAGAAACTATCGCATTGGATGCAACAGAAACGCGATTTGACCATCTAATGCATTCACTGCTTTCTGGAAATGTCAAGGGAATTCAAAAGGACATTGACCTTCTTGCAAAGAAGCACGACTGCGTAGTAAATGAGCAAACAAGCGAAGATCGCTTTGATTACCAAAGGAGCTCAAAAGCGCACCACCTTATTCCCTCGCATATGGATAAAGAGAAAAACAAAAAGCTCAAGTGCACTATTACGTCTTATTATTTCTATGACATAGTGAAGATGCTTACTGATAAGGCAACATCCCAATGCGAAGGTGAGCGAGGATCAGTTGACAAAAAAATTAAAGTTCTTTTTGAATATCTTCTGGTCAGAAACCACATTGCAAATATTCTTAAGCGCACGGATAGCGTTCCAGGGATGACTATACCCGATTATTCTCGTGATGGGATCTTCTTCGATGCGCTAATTCAATTTTATCACGGGAATTTTGAAGTTCTCTTAGATGTAATTTGCGATATGGAGCAAATTGGTGTGCGAGTGGAGAAGCCGCGAGATGGGCTTCCAAATGAACATGCATCCAGAGGGCCTCACCAAAATGATGAACGAAGTTTAATTAGGAACATTACCATGGTTCTTGCTGGGGAAGAATCTCTCCATGGGGATTCTGCAGTTTATATAGCAAAAGCATTACGTTTTAACAAAGAGGCGGCACAGACACTGCTTCTATCAAAGCTGTGTTGCAGAGATTTCTATTTTGATATGTATATGCGTCTTAAAGTGAATAAGAAAGTAGGTAAAGCTCAAGAATTGCGGACGAAGGAAAAAGACAAAGGTCAAGGCTTGAAGACGCACTTTCCTGCTGTAGATGCTGAGAGTGGTCACGGTTCACTGAACACACATGATATTCTAGAATCAGTTAGTGATGATAATGATGATATGGATGGAGAGGGTGGAAGTCACCCTAGCTCAAGTAACAACATAATGGACGCTATGTCTTATACCCAAATCGAGAGTATGCGCTTGGCCTACGAAGCTCGTGTAATAGAACGCTACAGTTCAGCTACATTGAACAGCTGGTGCGAACTAGCGTATCAATTCTATATTGATGGTGTTGGTGTTCTACGAAAACGAGCACCTCGTCAAATCGAAGCATATGTCCTGCCAAGTGCGGTTGAAATAATGGACAACAATGCATCTGATGCAGCCACGTTACGATATGACATAGAGAGAGAGGAGGAACAATTCCGAATACTTTTGACTGGGGCTAACAAAGTTTTGAACGTTTCACATGACACAGTGGTCGGTCTCATGGCTATATCACAACTGCATTTTGAAGCTCTCGGACTTTTGGCCTCCCAATTTGGTCATTGTGATGTGGCAACAATCAGAAGCATTGTTCATGCAGTCAGAAATGAGAAAAAGAATGTGCAAAGCCTAGTCAATCATTCGCTAAAGGAAATTAGCGATAAAGGTTCAAAACGACTCGCCCTTCTAAATATCCATCACACAAGCAAAATGAAAATGTCAACAATATTTAGAGCCTTTGACGTAGACGAAAGCGGTGATTTAGGAGTTGAAGAATTCCATGAACTATTGAAGTATCTTGGGGTACCCATGTCCAAATCCAAGTCAATGAGATTATTTGTTGCTGTAGATAAGGACGCCAACGGGTGCATTGATTACATTGAATTTGAAAAATTGTATAGTCTGCTCAAGCGTTTCTTGGCACAGCGAGTGGCCACTTTGCTTGGGTATGACTACTTTACTCTGATTAGGGATCTTATGTTGGGTCTGCTTTGGCTCATAATGGGTTTGATTTTTATAACTACAGGAATTGTTGCTTTTGCCAATCAAGACGACGAATTTTCCTCAGTAATTAATTCTCTCTTGCCTTTAATAGCAGGTGTAGTAACTGCAGGGTCACGGAAAAAGAGAAGAAGTTCAAGTGGAGCTAGTGACTTGGATGATAGCGTTGATGCGAGCTTCGGTGGTGATGAAGAGGGTTTTGATATGTAGAAAATAAAGACTGTACTGGATTACAAAATCAACAAGGAGAGAATTACAAATATTTTTCAAATCACAACGGAGAATCACAACACTGCTAGCTAGTTGCTTGACTCCACCTCTCGCCTCTCGGTGAATACTATTCAAGAATCATTGATTTGAATCAAAGAGTCTTTAAAATCAATAGTCGTCGTTTAAGTTTTTAGTCGACTAAAAAATGGATAGAAGGATAGAAATGGCCAATGGGGATTGGGGAATATCCATCCTTTAATTAGTCGCTCTTTAGTCGCGTCGTCCATGGCAACCAAGGAGCGGGTCCGGCCCTGGCCCCTGTCTGAGGTGAAGTCTCTATTGGAGTTATGGCAATTAAATTAAAAGGAATAAACTCAAGCAGCGGGAAAAGTGGCCGGTTGTGCAGGAATCAGCAGCGCGAGGCTTTTTACTGGATGAAGCAGAGCATTATGGGATTAGGCTTTTTCACTTTGCTTCTCTTTGCCTTGTGTAATGTATTGTCTTGTATAGACACAGTGAATGGCTTTGTGGGATTGGAAGACATTTGGGCTTCACCAAAGGCAGCACGTGTCAGGAGGAGCACATGGAATGGGAATCACGAACCCGCAGCCTCACTTGACTGGAAGACAGGAATCTCAATTAGAAAAGTAGAAAATAGCAGAGTGGGGCTAAATGATTTTGCAACTCTTCCCTCGACTGGGTTGGGCTTTTATGAACCTTCTTCTGGCATGAAAAAGGGCTACGGACAAATGGCCGAAGAGTGTGTTGTGCGGGAGGATAGCAAGGAGTACAGCGGGTCTTATGGGTATATGGAGCTTGGTCAAGTCTATGTAGTGAGGGTACTGGAGGCTGTGTCCATGGTGTGTTATACGCCCGGGAAGGCAGATCACCACCGGGTGACCATATTTCATCCAGGGAGGCCTCAGATGATTATCAGAAATGCCTGTAACCTCTACCAGAACTGCTACATGGGAAAGGAAGGAGATGATGATGATGATGATGATGATGATGATGATGATGATGATGTCCTTGTGTCTGACGCACTGCCTCTTTTCTACTCCACCGAAGCAATTGAAAATGTTAAAAACAGGACAGTCAATCCTTCGTATACCACAGTGAATGGTTTTAATGAGGTACAGCGTCACAGGAAGGATCCCCATGATGACAGCTATGTCCAATACTTAATGCGAGTTAGATATAGCCCAACAGACGGTAAAAAAACGTATGAAATTGAGGCGTTTAATTGCTTTCCAATGTCCCACGTACTTGGAGGACTTGTTCGTACAGTGCATGAGCAAAAAGGGAATCCAATTCTTCGTTTAGAAGGGCAAATCCAGAAATCTGGAAATATTACAAATTTTAATATAGGCATATTCACATTCATATCTGAGCACTTTTACTTTGATCACCACTCATCTGAAAGGTATGCGTATGAGGAGTGTGAGTGGTCAAAGTATGGTTTAGTCATTTACGGACAAGATGGAGCGATAAAAGGAACATTTTTTAGCAAAACAGGTATGGCTCGATGGTTATTGCATGTCATGTCTCAAGATATTGTAATGCATGTCCCTTCTAGTTCACTTAAAACACTTACCTTGGAAGATGCGTCTTATAATAAGCTTAAAGTAGTTCCCGAGGCTCCCTTGAGAGGAAAGCCTCGACATTTGACCCCAAGTGAATACTCCAAAGTTTGTACTGCTCTGTATCAACATTATGTCCCTTACGAGAACGAATTTAACAAAAAGAAAATAAGTCCCTCCTTTGCACTCGATTTTGGACTGAATGCCCATCTTGTATTTGAACAAAGGTCACTATGGATGACCCTGTTTAAAGGATGTTTTATTAAACCATCAGTTGAACTAGCAAAGTCGCGTGAGATTCCTGAAGAAGACCTGAAGGTTCTTCTTAAGAACCACGAGGACGATCCTACAAGGCCATTCCATAGAGATTATAAGGAACTTTATGACTATACCGTAGACTTCGACTTCAAATGTGCACTCCATGCAATGTTTAACTGGTCGGGCTATGAACATTATAGCGATTTATCAGCTTGGGTACCTTTCTCTCCTTTGTCTCATTTGGATGTCACTGAACTTATTAAGAACGTTGAAGTTTGGTATCCCGGTCATCCACTGACGTGGTTTGGCAAAGTGTTGAAAAAAAAGAGAGATTTACAACGCGGATGGTAGAAACAGTCAGTTACAGGCTCTCTCAGTTGCTTCATTGAAAGGAACGGGGCAGCTGTGAGGCACTTTGCTCGCCGACAGAGGCTGTACAAAGGCCTTAATAAAAATAGGGAGAGGTTGTGCTTATTTAGCTCTGTGTAGAAGGTTTGTAATTTGTCATTCCCACTCTGCACATCTCGGCAATAGCCAATAGTGGGCAATACAGAACAAAAACAAAAAGACCGATGGTTTCTCTTTTATTTCTGAGTCCCGCGGCGCCATTCCGCTGCTCCTAAATATGCCATTGTGAGATTGTTGAATTGTCGCCCACAAACTCACGCAGATGCAGTATTGACACATTGATGAGTCAAGTGTCAAAAAAAGTCAATGGTTGTGGAACTGTCCTATCTTCTTTTCTTCCGGTTGCGGCCACATCTGGTAAAAAGCACCTCATCTCGTCCGATCTGGGAAGTTAAGATGCTACGAGCGTGGTCAGTACTACGGCTGGGGACAACGTGGGAATACCACGTGCTGCAACCTCCTTCTCTCCTTCTCAAGGAGCTTCACGGGCTCCTTGCTTGCTCCTTCTTCACTAGAATCACTATCCTTTTTTTTATGCCTCGGCACAAAGATAGACTTTTTTTGTGTTTCTTTGGGTTACACTGTGGCACAAATGGGAGAATGTTTCGCACGTGTTTCACGGTCAGCTGTTTGCGGTTTCTATGATCTAGTTGGTTAGGATATCTGCTTTACACGCAGAAGGTCCCGGGTTCGAACCCCGGTGGAAACTCCTTTTTTTTTTTTTCTTTGCTTTTTTTTTTTTTTTTTTTTTTTTTTTTTTTTTTTTTTTTTTTTTTTTTTTTTTTTTTTTTTTTTTTTTTTTTTTTTTTTT
>PDIM01010332.1:55934-103000 GCA_002811675.1 Ichthyosporea sp. XGB-2017a
TATGTAGTGCATGTCTGCCCACCCTCGCCACCATGTTCCTGTATTAGTTATCGCAGACACGTGTGATTCTCACGTGGTCAGTTTGGATTTGTAAATTTTTTGTGTTACTCTGGGGAGTTTTCTTTGTCAGTTTCTTTCTTCCCGGTTATGATGACCGAAACTGTCCCTCTTGTTGAATCAGAGGTTATGTTTGCTTTTGAGGGTTATACAAGATGGCATGTGTTTTTGCGGGTTTCTCTTGGCTCCACAAATTGGCCAAAGAGCCAAAACCTGAAAAGCGAGCCGCTCTTGTAAACCGCAAGCCTGCGGGCACAGCTGTAAATCTATTGGTGCTTTATTGTTCTTTTTTCTTGTTGTATAGTCTCTGAGAGTACAGAAATAAAGGTCAGACATGCACTACATACTTCGTTAAGCTGCACCTAACGAATGCTAAAAGCGTAATAGACCAATTACTTGATAGGATCCCTCCACTTCTATCCACTGACCACTCATTGTTGGCCTACCGCCTAATGCACATTCTCCTTTAGCAGCCGGAGAAATAAATATGTAGTAGTGTGACTCTGAGATGGCGCAACTTGCAAGTTCTTTTTTTTCCCTTTATTCCTTTTTTTTCTTTTGCGTTTATTCTTTGATAGATGTGGATAGTTTGCCAGTTCAATGCAAAACTTTACTCTATTTCAACAGAAGAGGAGCGCCCACTTTTCAATAAACACCTTCTTGTGTTCACCTCGTCCCAGGTCTCGTCCCCTTTGCACACGGTAGTAAATAGTACAACACACATGACACATTTCAATAGACATATTTTGCGTCCACCACCATGTTGTTCACACAATAAATACCAGTCTCGTGGTATACATAGAATCTCAAGAATTTTTTAAACACCCTCACACTCATTGTGTTCTTGGACCCATCATTATTGAAGCTTCCATCGTAGGTGTAACTTATATATTTAGCGTCCCCTGGCAAACGATAGTTTCCATAGATAAACTGTCCGTACTGATTGTCTCCAGAGTCTGTCATACTGGTGGAAATTCGGAACACTGCCTGATGTGAATAGCAAGTGGCAACGTTATTGTTCGTATTGTGACGCGAAGCGAGGTAGATTTGAGCAGTCAAGGCTCTGTTCGGCAAGGGTACATCGAAGTAGGCGTATACGTTACCATTAAATTGGGGAATTACTCGGATCCCTGTATAGGTCAACCCCGAAATTTTCCCGTCGTTGTGGTTGTCAATTTGAGGCCCTGCCCCCAAAACTGTCATCTTCAGAGTGCCCGAGGACTTTTTAATATTGCTAACAATCAAGTTGCCCTTGTCATCGTTGTACACTGAGATGCTAGCTAAATTGTAGTTGTGGGTTCCTCCCTTCACAAGGTAGTTTCCTCCGCCGCTCATTTTTCCATTGCCATCAGTACCTAACAGAAAATGGGCATGATCAGCAACTAATGGCCCAGTAAAGAAAACCTCACCAGTAAACGCAGATATCCTTCCCATGTTTGCCCGTCCATTGTTGAAATTCACATATCGAGTTCGGGCGCAATCTCGAGAAGTGCCGGTACTAAATGGAGCTCCCGCGTTATCCCCACAATCTTCACATCCTGCAGTTGCAATACCGACCAAAGTCACAAATATCTCCTTGGTATTGGCACCAGGATCTGCAATATTGTGCACCTGACCAGAGGGGATGTGGTAGTGGGCGTTGGATAGGTAGCCAGTTTTTCTGCTTGTATGGTCTCTGTTCAGAGAGACAATCTCGGTCATATGCGAGTCGCCACCAGGCCCCCAAACATGAAGTGTGAAAGTGCCTCGGCATTTGGTGACCTGCGCACTATACGTACCATCACTTTGACGGGTCAATGTGAACTTACCATTCACAATTCACAAAATAGGCTATTCCAGCACTTCCAGTTGTGTAGCCGGGACAGGGGAGCAGAGTATTCGCCAAACAACTGCTCATGGACAGCAGTAATATCACCAATACACGAAGTATGAAATTCATTTCCTTTGATATTTCTTAAATGAGCAACAATTACAGAAAGCTGAGGCACCAGTGTTATCCCTTACCGAAATCTTGCACTTATGATGATTATAATACCACTTCTTTTTGCTTTTCTCTCTGCTAAATCAATGAATCTATGTTATGATTTATAAGTAGCTTCATTCATGTTGCTGAAAGCTTAGATATCCTTTTATAGGGATATATGAAATAAACACAAACACCAGTTTACACTTTTGCTTTCGGCAATTAACACTTGATTACCTTTTGGTTTATCAGTTTGAAAATTGAAAGTAGAAGTGATTATTAGTTCGGTTATTAGTGTTTTGTTTTTGTTTCCAAATTATATGATACACTGATACATATCCTGTATGGTTATCAAACTTGTGCGTGCACTACAATTGGTCAGGGGTGATACAAAAGTACTTAAAAGTACGGAACATTTTCAAATAAATACGAACTTGTGTTCGAGAGCGAGTCCAAAAACAGCACACCACCAACCCCTTCAATCTCATCTACACGCGCTTTGTTTCAAAGTGATACCATTGAAAGTGCAAGTCATAAACAACCCCCTGTGTTCCATTTTCAAAGTGACAACCACCACCACTACAAAGTGCGGATAAATTTGAAATCAATTTGAAACAAATGCGAATTTTGTGTTCGAGAGTCAACCCAAAAGCAACACAAGACAACCCCCTTCCATCTAACATCTCATCTCCAGTGTTTTATTTGTCATTGATACCATGAAATGCACAAGAATTTGTGTTCGAGAGTGAACCCAAAAGAAACACAACATGATTCCCTTGTATCTCTCATCTGCAGTGTTTTGTTGTTTATAGTTTCAAAGTGATACCAGTCAATTATTTCAAAGTGAAATCACTTACTTGCGAAGCTTTCTAGCTCTACGAATGGACAAAAGTGGTGGAGGTTTGTGCTTTCACTTTGGCGGTTTCACATCACTTGGTGTTCTTGTTCCACTTCTAAAAAGATATAGAGTCTGTTTTCTAAAACCAGTAGAGGTAGTAGTCGTAGTTGGGTAATGTATCTGCCTACCAACTCATCTTTCTCTCTCTCGTTCTACTTCTTCCAGTCTTTTCTCCTCATTTCTCACCCTCCCCACTTCGACCCTGCCCGCAGAATTCAGCAATACACGGTTTTTAAACAATATGTAAAGTTGCAAAAGTTTATTCCTTCCCATTATTGATGCGTGACCGAAACAGGAAGCAAAATGGCAAAGTAAAGTTCCAGAAAGGGCGTTGTGATTCTTTCAGATTTACAAAATACACATAATTGATAATAGCCACAGATTAAAATCTCAACGGTTTTGGTTTTGCATATCTTCATAGGGTAGTGTTAAAACTATTGGCTCTGTTTTTGTAAGAGTTGCGACTTGTGATTAAAAAAAAAGGAAAAAGAAGCTCGATATTATTATGGAGCAGAGGCGTGAGAAACTGTCGAGAGAAGGAGCTCGCCAAAGATCTTTCCGGGGTACCGAAGCAAAGCGCGTCAAATCCAAATTGGTGTTGGAGGTCGACGATGACTACAGTGACCAGCTTACAGCAAAGGAACAAAGAGCATCCAAAAGTGCTTCCGCCCGGTATCCAACCATTATTGGAATTGTGTGTGTGGGTGTACTCTTCGTTGTGGGTTCCTCTTTGGTGCTGGAACATGAAGAAGCATCTACAGCGAGGGCATCGGTTGGTTATAACTCACCCGATGCTTCTAAATCCCACTACAGACGTTCTGACTCTCATGATGAGCCCGTCACTGGGGGAAATGTACGGGGTCACGTGAATAACGAAAGGCAAAGGGAGGACGAGTTGATGCGAGTTATGGATGATAATACCAACAAAGAAGAGAAGAAGGGACACTCTAGAAGGTCAGTGACCAGTAGTACAGAACCAGAGCCTATTACCATCGAAGAAGAGACCATTGAAGATGATGCAGACAATGCAAGAGCTAGACGCAGTGACCAAGAAGCTAATGAGACTAAAAGATTGGAAGGCAAAAGTCAAAAACAGAGAGAGGAGGAGCTTGTGAAGATTATAGAGGAAAATATCAGCAAAGAAGAGAAGAAGGGACACTCTAGAAGGTCAGTGACCAGTAGTTCAGAACCAGAGCCTATTACCATCGAAGAAGAGACCACTGAAGATGATGCAGACAATGCAAGAGCTAGACGCAGTGACCAAGAAGCTAAGGAGTCTAAAAGACTGGAAGGCAAAAGTCAAAAACAGAGAGAGGAGGAGCTTGTGAAGATTATAGAGGAAAATATCAGCAAAGAAGAGAAGAAGGGACACTCTAGAAGGTCAGTGACCAGTAGTACAGAACCAGAGCCTATTACCATCGAAGAAGAGACCATTGAAGATGATGCAGACAATGCAAGAGCTAGACGCAGTGACCAAGAAGCTAAGGAGTCTAAAAGACTGGAAGGCAAAAGTCAAAAACAGAGAGAGGAGGAGCTTGTGAAGATTATAGAGGAAAATATCAGCAAAGACAAAATATTAGCAGGGACAAAAAGTTGAGGATACTTTGCCCCAATGAAGAACGAGGACTAAGTAAGTTAGTAGACGTGTGTCATTATTTGTAATCTTTCCCAAATGCTCCATGAAGACGTGAAGAGTGTGAACATGCCTACCTGATATTCATAAAATTTGAGTACTTTTGAAACGACTTTTAGTCCTTGTTCAAACTATGTGGAGTACTCGAATCAAGGAGCCTGCTGAAATATACTTTATGAAATAAATAGACTTAGAGTCTACCAGTTATCTGTGGACCTTTTACTCATAGGACTCTCATTCCTATTCATTTCATAATAAATTTATTTGCAAGAGATCTGACTCGTAGTACTTGTTAAGATTGCTGTAAGCCACAGACGCTTCACCATAACGATACGCAAAAGATGGGGAAGCTCCTAAGCAGAGGCACATAGCTGTTGCTTGCAAAGGAGACCCTTCCACTGGCACAGTCTTTGCCCACGCTGGCTGATTTGCCAGCAAAGCACATAGGACACAAATCAATGTCAGGAAGGTCAACAGAGAGCCGTTAGAGATAGATTCCTTTCTCATGATTAAAAATCAAACTGAATATCACTTTGGTTTGTAAGTTGTAAAGCATCTTTGACCGTAAAAATGGCGTTCTTATATACACACCTGGCGAACTTTTCGTTTTAAAACTAACAAATTGAATTGCGGTTTAGTAGTTCTGGTTCAAATTCGATGACTTCTTGGTCTTTCACACAGGTGCAGATATGTACTTTATCTTCAAATTTGAAAACAAAAGTTGAAACTTGAAATGCATTGTATCTTTTTTTTGTAATTCCTATTTTCATTGAATGATAAATATTATGCTCCGCTTTTATTTGTCTATTTACAGGAATAACAAATACTGACAAAGCCACCAATGCACATAAACCGATGAACTTGTAACAATAAAGCTTTAAGCTTGCACTTGGCACTCAAACGCACTTTGAGTGTTGTCGTTTTTCCCCAGGGTGATGTCCAGCTTGGGTGCTTCTTGCCCTACTGTGACGTGGGTGAATTTCAATTGATGGGCATATCTAAATCCCATACTCTCAGAGATAGTCGTAGGCTCGTTCATGTATCCATTAAACAGGCCCAAGCTGGGCTGGGCGAAGACATTGTACAGGTGGGGAATGCCGGACCAGGCCATCACATTCTTTGCGCCCTCGGCCATTCCATAGTCGGCGAACGGAAAGAGAGATGAAGTAGAGCTATCCGTGTTATTGTCATGTTCAAACGACACCACGTGGTACTCCACAGGATTTTCGCTGTTGGCTAAGTTGGAAAAGTAAACGTGCGCCATCAAAGCTGTCGAGGAACCTTCAACACCACGGCACAGGTATTGTCCTGAATAGGCATCGTCAAGGGTTTTCTTCATGAAGTCAAGCACAGGGCCAACAAGATTTTCTTCCTGTTGAAAAATATCCAATACAGCAGGAGGCACGTTCATCATCGTATTCGAAGTCAACGAGATTGAAAGATGTGCATTTGGAACAAGGCCCAAGTGAGCACCAAAGTGACCCACGGCGCCGCCTTTCGACCAGTACTTGTAATGATGGGGGAAGGTGCTCATCATTTCCGAAGTGGAAATACCAATCCCAAGCCCGTCATTGCCAGCAGCAACACCGTGGCTCAGATACTCTCTGAGGGTAGAGGCCCTTGCGAGCGTCTTCATGGATGAACTGGGTGACGTGTTCAAACGGGCATCGGAGAGCATCTCCTGGCATGTTGGGTGGGTGATGCTTTCCGGATTGATTGCCTTTGCAAAGGTAATCATGTCACGGCTTGTTGAAATCATGGAGCCGGCGGGATTCATGTCATACAGAGAGCCGTAATCTTGAGACACACGTACATAATCGGCATCAGTAGCTGTTCGACATAAGTCGTGACCGATCCTATATTCTTCGTACAAATGTTCATTGTTCTCCATGAAAGTTTCGTTCATACCCAACGGGTTTAAGATGTATTTCTCAACCAAAGACGCGTATGATTCACCAGTCTTGTTTGCAAGAAACTGGCCTACAAGAGAAGTCATAAAGTTGTTGTATTCAATGTGAAAGTTGGCCGGGTAGGTGACCGCAGAGTATTTTTTCATATCACGAATTAAGTCCTTTGACATCAGATCAGGGCTTGTGTCTCTTTTCACCCCAGTCATATGAGACATTGCCATTCTCAGGGTGAAATTCCTGTCAGGTAGATACTCATCTGCATTCATATCTTTATACAAGTTCTCCACGGACATCTCAGGCCAAAGCTTAGCAAACTCATCGTCAAGGGACACAATGCCTTCATCTCTCAAGATAAATGCAAGCATCGACGTGAAGACTTTGGTAATGGAACCAATGCGGAAGGGTGTGGCGGGAGATATGTCATCTTTGCGCTCAAAATTCGACTGCCAAGACGAACACCCTCCGCGCTGCATTTCCGGGGATAAATGAGCGCCCATGGGAAGGAACTTGTCTGCGCAGGATACATTCTTTACTTTGTAGCCCCAACCAGAGGCGTAGTTGACAATATCAAAGCATCCGAAGCTAACAGTCACTTGATATCCGGACACATTCACAAAGTTATTCGAGGTAAATGCTCGGTTTAACTTGGGTATCAATGTGTTTAATGTCTGGTTGAGCGAAGTCTCTATATGCTGCTTGTCGGTGATAAGGTACAGCGCATCCCGAAGATCGGGGTTCATCCAAATACGATTATGCGCCCCTGCAATATCTTTCCCGTGGTAAGCCGGAGGAGGGAAAGGATGTTCGTTCCCAAAACATCCGCTACTGAGTGCCACCAGTAAACCCACCAAGGCCGCACACAACACAATATTAAGAAAGAAAGAGGTGTACACAGCGTATCTTTTCGCACTCTCATTGTACACGTTGGAGGTGCATTCTACACGATTCTCCGTCTCCAACATTCTCGATGTCTCTGACGGAACTGCAGCTCCATACAAAGCGTTATTCGTAGTCATGATCCTAATCACAAACAAGAGTGAAGAGGCGCTCCGAAAGCATCCAACGGTATGAAATCTTAAACTATGGCACTACTGTACTTTGGTCTTTGCAATAAACTCGTTTAGATTATAGATAATTTATATTTTTTTTTTTTTTATTATTATTTTTATTCGTCCTGTGATTGGTCACCTTATATTGATTTATTGTGCTTTGATTGGCCAGTTTATTAATCTACCCCTAACCCTTTATACAATGGCTAATTACGCTAGGAAAGAGGGGCGTGTCTTTGATCTTTAAATCTTTCTGCGACTTACATATTTGATATTGAGTACCGTTGTAATTAAAAATCAAAATAGAGTCTTTTTTTTTGCACTGAGTGAAAAGATACTTGTATACGCAACCCTCGCATTTCTCGCCTAGAGAGCACAAACCTTGTGATGTGTTTGGCAATGTTATGTAATTAGAGTAATTGGCAGGAGATGGTAAAGGCACAACCGAAGTGGGGGGGCACACCCCTCTTCATCTTCCTTTTGTCGGTCCCTACTCCCTTTAATTGGTCGGTCCGATGTGATGAGTGACGAGCACCACTGCTGTACAAAAAAAGATTGTTCTTCTCCTGCCTCAGTTGCACCTATGCACCAATTTGAATGGCACCTTGGGACTTAAGAGTCAGTCATTCTGCATGTTTCATGGACCATTGGTGTTAATTCTGATAGTGAATTTTTAATTATTTATTTACAAGATTGCGTGATGTACATGTGACATGTTTCAGGCGTTGTTGGTATTCGGAGTGTGCCGGGGAAGGCTTGTTTGTATTCGATAGAAACACGTTATAATGAAGTTAGATTTGCTCTGTTAGATTCTTTTCTGTTTATAGAGATATATTATGTCGAAGATTATATTTGTACAATGGTAGTGTAGCGCTTTGTAAGGTATTTCTAAATAAATCATGAAATATTCTACAAGCTTTAACTGCGAACAAATTTCCAATGAAGCTGGCAGCGAAATTTTTCCTTCCCTTCCAGAGACGTTCCCGGCCATTACTGTGCCTACAAATAACAATGGGGAATTAGATGCGCTGAGCCACATCAGCAACCATAGCACTCACAGTTCTCTCGACTTAGCTGAGTGCTCAGGTTTTCCTTCCATTCTCCTTCCATCTGATAATCAATTAACACGTCAACGCTCGGGAAGCATCGCTGGCAACGGCGACGGTACTGAGCACTCCTTCACCTTGGCACCACAGACTGCTTTTGACTCTGCATACTATCCACACAACGACGTCGCGGATTTATCTACTTCGTCCTCCTCTTCTGCATCACCAAGCGAGTCTGCAAGCTCTCCATGCTCTTCACAGTCTTCACACAGAGCCACCACCAGAAAATACAACAAATTAGCGGCACAGAAGTATCGAAAAAGGCGCAATGAGAAGTACACAAACCTACAGAGCCAAGCGACTGAGCTCCGGGAAGCTAATGAGACCCTTCGGGGCCAATTAAACGATATCCAACTTCGCTACGACACGCTCTTACAAGTTTTGCAAAGTATTGCTGGGACAACGATGGAAGGTCACGTACCAGCTCTACTTGAAGACGACTTGAAGAAAGTGAATGCTAATGAGTTTGGAAGCCTTGAACTTGGATGACATGACTACTTCTTCTCTCAGCTTCGAGGGTCCAAAATAAAGATAAGAAAAGAACATTTGCTGCCTATAAATTTTCGTACATGTTGTTGTTTACAAAATGGGTTCACGAATTTTATTTTCAAAACGCACACACTCAGCCTCAGTATGGCCCTTTAGCCAAAGGCTTGCTTAGTTGCAGTATATTACTCCAATATTTTTTCTGTTGAGCAACTTGGCGTCCTTTAAAATGTTCACGAAGGCTGTTTGACCAAGCTTGAAAGCTAGTGGATTTCGGAGGAAGAACATCATCCCAAAGTCGATCAAACTCGCGCGTTTCCGCAAACTCTTGCTTCAGAAGTGCAGCAAAATCTTCCAGAATAATTCTCCATGAAACCCCATCCACTACCAAATGGTGAATTGTCAGAAAAAGACGAGGGCGTTGGTCCCACCAATCATGAAACAGAACACCGTCTAGCAATTTTCCGGAGCGAAAGTCAATGCGAGAATCTGCTGCATAACACTCTTTACGCATTTCTGTGAATTGATGCTCCCGTGTCATATTCATTTTTTTAAAATGAACATTCTTGACAGGCCAAATCTTTGATTCTGAATCATTGCCTTCTACAACGGCCGCATTATCGTGAAACTGTCTCCATTCTTCTTCATCATCATCTTTCTCGAAGCGTAGTCTGAGGGCATCGTGGTGCGCTGCAAGCTTATGCAAGGCGGATCCTATTTTTTTCTTTAAAGAGTCTGAACTAATCGGCTCTGTGCTCAAATTATGACTGTTCACAACGAGCATCTCCGATTGATTAAACACAGGAAGTGCTTTCCAGTTTTGCAAATACCATCGTTGAATGGGTGTTGTATTCACTAGACCCTCAACCAAACGATATTGTTCATGATGTTCCTTTTCCTTATCCACAGCGACTCTAGATGACACTTCGGGGGGTTGAGTAAAGTCTAGCCTATTTCGAATTGAGGAGCAAAGGCACCGGATGACAGGTTTGCGTATGAAATCTTTCGGTTTCAAAAGTATGCCATGGAGTTTTGCCTTTGCAATGACTTGAATGCTGGAAATAGAATCCCCGCCGAGCGCAAAAAAGTCATCCATCACTCCAGCATCCTCCACTTTCAGTACATCTTTGATAATCTGCAATAGTTCAGATTCTAAAGCATCACAAGGCGTCACTTTCTGTGAGGCAGAATCCCCATGTTCCGCGTCCTGTGATTTGTTCGTTTTGTCTAGAACCATTTTCAACAGCACACGTGTATCTACCTTGCCATTCGGCGTCAGAGGGATACGTTCTTTGGACATTCCAAAGAAAACTGAAGGAACAAACATCGGAGGCAACTGAGCGCTCATTTCCCTTCTTAACTTCTCGTGGAATCTCAACTCGTCTTCCTTTTCCAAGGCACCACCCTTCAAGGAGTAAAATGAAACAATTCGTTTTCGCGGTCCAGATTTATCATCGCACACTGCCACGCCCCATTCTATGGTTTCTTCGCCAATATCACAGTTCATCATCACTTGTTCAATTTCACCCAGTTCAATTCTCACTCCATTGATTTTCACCTGGTCATCGTTTCTCCCAATATAACTAAAACTGCCATCAATATTGAACTTTACCATATCACCAGTCTTGTACATTAATCGGTATTCATCACATCCACCACTAAACGGGTTAGGCAAGAAGGATGATGCCGTTTTTTCGGGCCGGTTGACATAGCCACGGGCTATAATATCTCCACTCACATACAGTTCACCATGAACACCAGGAGGGCACAAATGTCTTTGTTCGTCAAGCACAAAACATTGCACTCCGCTGTAAGGTTTTCCCAAGGAAATCGGCAGGTACGGGCCTGGTTGGTGATCATTTCTCACATTTTTATCAGAGGTGTCGTTGCTTGCCGTTCTAACTAGCTGCTTGCTCAAAACGGTAACAGAAGCTTCTGTAGGACCATACGCATTAATAACACTTTCGAAAACACTTTCCCAAGGCTTTAGTATATCCAACGTCCACGCTTCTCCGCCCATAATCAGTTGCTTCGGATAAATGCTTTCATCCGAAGGAATAAATGGTATTTTAGAGAAAACACTAGGGGTGAGAATGGTAGACTGTATTCTATTCCTTTGAAAGAAATGAAACAACTCTTCGGGATCTCTTCGAATTGATTCAGGTGCAATAAACAATTCCTTTCCACACGCTACCGGCGGAAATAATTCAAACACATGGGAATCGAAACTAATGGCGGCGTAAAACAAAAAGCGCTGATACTCACTCATCCTGAATCGTTCTCTGTTAATGTTGATCACGTGCGTTAAGGCTATATGTGTTAAGAGAACCCCTTTGGGATGACCAGTCGAACCAGATGTATAAATGATGTAGGCAAGATCCTTGGGTGCTATGACAGGTAAGGCATGTACTCTTTCCTCGTCCGCAATGCCAGGAACGAACGGACTTTGCACAAACAAATTCTCGGCATCGGAATTGATGGCAAAGCAAGAATGATGTCTTTCACCAACCAGAATGGTATTGATGTGTGCGTTTGTTTGGCGATGATATAGAACAATGGAGGCTCCCGAGTCGGTCAAAATGTAATCATTTCGCTCTTCTGGAGAATTAGGATCAAGAGGAACATAAGCTGCACCCGCTTTCAGGATAGAAAGGATCGCAATCAAAAGGTCTGTCGACTTGTCCATACAAACTGCAATGACAGTTTCACGGGGTAGTTCTTTTTCAAAATTTTGAAAATAAAAGCTGCGAATACGTCTGGCAGAAGCTGTTGTGATCTCCCTAAGCTGCTGGTGGGTAAGAGATTGATCGTTGTAATACAGGGCTGGCAGATCGGCGCACTGAGAAAGACTACGCTGCCATTGATCAAAAAACGTTCCCTTTCTGCAAGTATTTGCATTTTGCTCTACGTGGGAACGTTGGGCGGACAACATCTTCAGCAATTGATCCTTCTCTTCAAACGATGTGACTTCAATTCCATTGATAGGAACATCAGGTTGAACTGCTATTCTTTCCAACAGGCATTCCATTCTTCGTGCGAGTGCTATCACAGAAGACGTCTTAAACAAGGACTTGCGGAAGTTAATAGATATCGAAAAGTCTTGCTTAGCTTCTTCACCACTCTTTACGTCATCGGTAACATTAAACATGATGCTTAAGTCATACTTAGCAGTTGGCAGTGCCGGAAGCTCGTATTCTTCTATAACAACATCTCTGACTTGAGTTTGCTTCTCGATATAGTTCAGAGACAAGATAAGATCGAATAACGGCATTCGGCTTAGCTCGCGCGACGTTTCAGAAGCTTCCACAATTTTACTCAACGGCAAGGACGAGTTAGCAGATATTTCCTTACCACAATTACTAACATGCTGTAATAGATTTTCAAATGATTCTGTGTGATTAAAATCTATTCGAAACGGCAGCGTATTCACAAAGAAGCCAGCAACATTGTCAAAACCGGGCAATTGAGGTCGAGATGTTGAAGGAAATCCTACCACAACATCTTTCTGAGAGGACAATTTAGATACGAGAACGTAGAAAGCTGACATTAACACATTGAAGACTGTAGTCTCCGCACGCGACGCTAGGCTCTTCAGTTTGCTCAAAAGCAATCTATTCGAAGGACTTATCGTTACAGTGTCACCGCCATGGTCCACAAGTGCGGGTCGAGTATAATCCGTCGGAATAGGAACAGCTTCAACCCCCTTCAAATAGTGCTTCCAGAATGAGTAAGTTGCACTTTCTTTTGATGTTGTCTCCTTCCACTTCTTCTCCTCAATCAAAGCATAATCAGCATACTGAAATTGAAGCGGCTCATTGACAGGCCGAGTTCCGGCATCACCCCCCACTGACCTCTTGCAAAGCCAATCGTACAATTCAAACAAATCTTTGAATAAGATCTCAGCCGATTCTCCGTCTGATATAATATGATGTTGGTCAATCACAAAAATTGTGTCCGTCGACTGTCCGTCTTCAAGTTTAAATCTATAAATTCGGAATCGCACAGCAGGTGACTTTTCAATATCAAACGTCTCTAGCAGATCTCTTTCCATCGCGCAAATAGCAGACTCCTCTGAGCCAACCACAGTCTCTCTGAAAAAGGGAGACGTAATATTTTCATGGATCACCTGCACAACTTTGCCCTCTTCTACTTCCGCGAATGTAGTACGGAGGATTTCATGACGTTTCACAAGGTGCTCACATGCCGCTTTCAAAGCGGACATGTCCAACTTTCCACGAATGCGTTTACCTACAGGCATGTTGTACGTGTAATGGCCGGAGGAAGCCTCTGAAGGATCCATTGCATTGCGATGCAAGTACCACAGCCGCATTTGTGCTTCCGAAAGTGGGATGTGGGCTTGCAGGTCACGCGCAGGGATGGTGGCGTTACATTGGGGATCGCCAGAGCGAATATCTGATTTCAAACAATCATACAGGGCAGCCATATCTTTCAATATTGGTGAATTGAACAAGTCACTTGTCTTTGCTGTAGTCGAAAGTCGCGAATTCAGAGTGTTGATACACTTCGCTGCCAGCAGAGAATGACCTCCTAATCCGAAGAAAGACATATTTCTGTCTACATGGTCAAGACCGAACATGTCCTTCCATACTTCGGCGATATCCTTTTCAGTATCCGTTTGCGGGGGTTCAATCTGAAATGCATCACATCCTCCGTCTTGGGTTCTCGAGGCCGCCAAATCCACTTTCGGAAATATTTTCTTGTTAATTTTACCATTGGCCGTAATCTCAAAGGCCTCAACCTGTTGGAACACGGAAGGTATCATTGCTGCGGGTAACAGATTGCGCAACGCAGAAAAGATGGCTGATTCTGAAAGACGAAAATTCATATCATCAGATGCGACAGTATAAAAGGCAACCAAAAAGTTTCCATTATCACCGTCCTCGCTTGCATTCTTCTGTGCAACAACTGCGGCTTGCTTTATCCCCGCAACTTCTCTTTCCATTGTTTTTTCAATTTCACCCAATTCAATACGATTTCCGCGGATTTTCACTTGTTGATCCTTTCTTCCTACATACTCTAAGCAGTCATTTTCAATCCAACGCACCAAATCTCCACTACGATAAATGGTACTAAAATAGTCTGGATCTGTAGCACTGTTGAAGAAAGGATTGGGCAGAAATCTCTTTTTAGTTTCCTCAGGCAAGTTAACGTATCCCAAGGACAGTCCACTTGTTGAAATGAGCAGCTCACCAATGGCACCTCTAGGAAGAAAATTCATATTTTCGTCCACAATGTACACTCTGCAATTTGCAATTGGTCTTCCTATATCACGGATGCTATCTTCTTGAGTTTTCACACCCATCACATTGGCAATTGTAATTTCAGAAGGACCATAAGCATTGCAAAACACTCTTCCTTTACCCCACAGGGTTTTAGTTCTTGCTGAGCATACTTCTCCCATAGGACACACAAGCTTCAGATCTGTGTATCTATCCGGTTCCGGAACCAAAGCAAGATAACTAGGCGTTACAATTAGCTGCTCTACGCGATGTTTCAAGAGAAGTGGACCAAGGGCAGTCGGGTCGTCTCGAGCCTCTTGGGTAGCCATGACCACTCTACCTCCCTTCATTAAGCACTGCAAAGATTCCAGCCATATGGCGTCAAAGTTCATGGACGACAACTGCATTACAGAAGATCCTGGTTTCGTGCCGCACATCTGACCTGTGGAATACGCAACACTAAGCATTCCTCGGTGTGCTATACGCATTCCTTTTGGGTTTCCGGTAGTACCAGAGCTGTAAACGCGGTAAGCTTCATCAAAAACAGTGACAGGGTCGGATAAATCAAATCGTGAAAGGGGCACAAGCGGTACGATATCCTTTTCTAGAACGATCTCGCAAGGCTGGAAGCCCTGACTTTTGGAATTGGGAACGTTTCTCCAAACTTTTTCGCACCAGGGCTGAGTAATAACCATTAAAGCTTGCGTATCCTTCACAGCATACTCCAGTCGATCGCAAGGATAGGTTGGGTCAAGTGGTAGAAGAATGCAGCCTGCCTTCCAAACGCCAAAGACAACAGGGTAAAAGTGTATACTTCTGGATATATTTACCCCAACGGGAGATCCTTTGTCCAACGGTTTGTTTTTCACTTCGCTGTATCGGTCATGGATAAACTTTGCGATAGCATTCGACTGCATATCCAGCTCAAGGTAGCTTAATTTTTCGTCCTGGAATTCCACAGCAGTTAGAGAGCCATACATCTGCACAGCATGTCGAAGGCTGTCCAGAACAGTGCTATTGGCAAATTCAGAAACAGACTCTCCTTTCCCGAGCTCCATGACATCACTAAGATCACAGCTTTGTGAAAGGGAAAGACTACTTTCTGAAATATCATTACGTAAACAGTTAAAGATGCTTTCAACATTAGCCTTAAAGGCCTTGGCCAGGGATATCATTGTTTTCCTCCCGAAGATATCCGTATCCCATTCAAGTAATATCTTTCCTGACGACGGCTCGACGGAGACCGTGAGCGGAAAATTGGGCATTTCTTTTGTTTCAGATGATAAGAAGTTCAACAAAGAGTCATTGGAGGCATTCCTCTCAGACTGTTCCGTTTCCATTCTCGTTTGCACATTCTGATAAACCAGCGCAGACGAAACAAGGCCAGAAAAGTTCTCTATTCCCGCGAATCGAAAGACTTTGCTTAATGACAGATATCCATGCATGGATCCTTCGAGCAAATGCCCTTGTACTGTGCGCAGTTCATCAACAGAAAAAATCTCCCCAACTGGTACCTGAATGGGAATCACGTTGGCATAATAACCAATTCCATTGACAATGTTATCAACAGGAAGTCCTCTCCCTGATACAACAGTACCAAAGGTAACTGATGCTTTACTACCGCATGAGTTTTCATCATTGACACCCCCAAAATCTCTCTTTAAAGTCTTTGCATAAGCGTAATGGAATATTGCACTCATTTGAAGTCCTCTTCCTTGACATATACTACTTACTAGAGATATGTCGCTCATGTCAATAAACTCTTTGCAAGTGTCCGTTTTCAAGACTGGCTTTGCAAGACTTACACACTGTGACATATCAAGGGTAGGAAGCGCAACAGGCAAGGCGCCTTTCAGATGTTCCTTCCAATACTGCTGCGGTCCCGACATGTCCGTTGACCGACAAATGTCAACATAATCCTCCATTCGAGGAACTGCTACCATTTCAAAAGAAGTTTCTTTGTCTACTTTGGACTTATAGAAACGATTAAGGTGATTTTGAAAAAGTCCCAAAGACCATCCATCAATAGCAATGTGGTGACAATGCATTACAAGGCGAATTGTATCCCCAATAGAAGCTATCACAAATCGAACGGGAATTGTAGTACCCAAATCAAATGCGACTTCATACAGTGCTTCGCAGACGCTTTGGAAGTCTTCCACAGATTGAAACGCCTCAATGTGTACGGGAACATGAGGATTCTTCAATATTATTTGAACAGGTTCCAAAACACCCTTAGTCAAGTAAATAGCCCTCAAAGGCTTATGCAAGCGGACCAAGTCCTCAAGAGTTTCACGCAACATATCAATTTCAATACGCTGTGCACTGTTTTCCAAGGTCCATATATGCTGAACAATATATGAACTTGCATTCTCGTACGTATGAAACAATAAAGATGACTGATTAGGAGCTACAACATTGACATTTTCTACATTGTCTTCGCCTCCAGCAACACATTCCGCGATTCGTCTCACACATGCAGGGGTGAGAGAGCCATTTTTAGGAATCATCTGCTTGTACATATGAGGGGAATTAGTTACCGAGGTATTAAGAAGAATGTCCACAAGACTTTCAAAGATGTTTTCAAAATCCTTGGCAAAGCATTCCGGGCTTTTCAGTACCTCTGCGGCAACGCAAACATCGAATTCTATGCATCCATTCACAACGGCGTAGTTGGCTTCAGTCATATTGTCTTGAACCTTCGAGCTGTGATCAAGCGAAAGTTTGCGATACGTCACCGAGTCTGTGAGGCACCCAGGACCAAAATCCAATCTTCCGAGGTAATTGAACACATTCTTGGGGCCATTGAATGTGTTGATAGTATTAGGGAGATAATATTGCAGAACATTGTAGTGCAGGGAATTAGATTTAAACAAGGTGTTTGCCAGTTTAACGGAATCCAGACATGCCAGTACAGACTGGTGATTATGCGACCAGCATTCATCACCTGCCAAAGCTGCCAAATCAAATATGGCAGGATAGATGTTGGTGAACCACCCAACAGTTCGGGAAATATCAACATCGGGATTTCCAATATCTTCCGAGTCTCTTCCATGGCTTTCCATGTACAAAACAACCGTATTTTGCTCGAACCATTTGTTCAAAGTAGCCAAATGGCAGAAGAGTAGCATCTCCTCCATATTCACACTGCTCTTCTTTGATACAGAAAGACCCTTCTCTGTCAGATCCTTCGCAATGTGAAAGTTACCAACACGGATGTGTCTACAGTTGTCCTGCAAAGACAACATGGGTAGGGACGGAGCTTTACTAAGCGTATGATTCCAGAACATAGTCTGCATTTCCAAATCATGCGTTTTAGCAACGGCTTGCAAGGCATTTTCCCACATCATAAACGGCGTTGTTTTGTTCGCCATCAAACCAAAGCCGCTGCCAAGACGAGTACTTTCACCCGCTCTCCTCCTATTCCCAAGAGCTGTGACTAAATCTTCCAGAAGGATTCGCCATGAAATCCCATCCACAACCAAATGGTGGACGCAAAGATAAAGACGCGATTTGCCATCCCAACAGCCTTTAAACAGCACAGCCTGGCATAACTTCCCTTCTCTGAAATCCACGCGCCTTTCCGCAGCTTCACACTCCGCTTTAATAACATCAAGCTGCTCAGCCTCTTCAAAGCCCTTCAAGCTAACCACAAGCAGCGGCCACATAAAAGCAGCAGCGCCTTCCCCATCCTCCACCTCTCCATTCTCATAAAACTGCCTCCACTCTCCATTCTCCCCCTTCTTATACCTCAATCGCAGGGAATCGTGGACATGCACAAGGCAATCAAGCGCTTCCTTTACGCACTCCTCCTCCTCCTCTCCCACGGACACCATCTCACGGTCATAATCATTCTCGTTATCCAAAATCAGCAACTGCGACTGATTAAACACTTCCAGAGAGGATAATCTATCAAAAAACCATGCCTGAATCGGCGTGAGTTCAAATTCTCCGCGCACAAGTTCCCCTTCCACACAATCAACAGCAGCAGCAGCCCTATCATCGTCTCCTCTCCCACCTTTTAATAATTCGTCACGCACCACCGTGTACGGCAGAGTGTCAATCGTCGGGTATCGCACAAGATCTTTCACTTTAAATACAATGCCCTCCTTCTTCGCCTTTGAGAGCACTTGGATGCTGATAATCGAATCCCCTCCGAGCGCGAAGAAATCATCATTAATTCCAATATCATCCACCCCCAAAAGCCCTTTCCAGATGCCAACCAGAATCTCCTCCGCTTTAGTTCGCGCCGTAATCCTCCCTGTGGTCGCCTTTTGCTTTCCCACCAGTTCTGTGCACATGTCCAGCAGTAATCTACGGTGCACCTTGTCATTCGATGTTTTGGGCAGCTTCTCCATCCGCACAAACAGCGAAGGCACCACCGTTGGCGGCAGAACACCAAACGCCAAGTCGCGCACCTTCTCCTCCTCAGCTACAACAACCCCCGCAGCGGTGTAGAAGGCGGCAAGGCGCTTTTTCTCGTTGTGAACAAAACAGACAACGGTGCATTGATCCACACAGTTTAAAGATTCAATGTTTCTTTCAATATCGCCAATCTCGATACGAACACCGTTGATCTTCACCTGGTCATCGTTACGACCTCTCAGTGAAAAGGATCCGTCCTCATTAAGTACTCCAACATCTCCTGTGCGATAAATCCGCACTCTTTGTCGACTCGCGGCCTCTAATTCAGAATGCAAACTATCGGGATGTTCGATTTCTACAAATGATCTACTCGTTCTCTTTACATCGGCGAAATATCCACGAGCGACCTGTTCTCCACTGATGCAAAGCTCCCCTTCCACTCCCACGGGGCACCTTTTCAAGCTCCGACTGTCTAAAATGAAGACTTGCAGGCCAGGAAGAGAGCGGCCCACGTCACATCCATTAGACGACTCGGAGAGGACATTAGATGTGGTGAACACGGTGCATTCGGCAGGCCCGTACACGTTGATCACCTTGTCACAAACCGACATCCATTGCGGGATCGCCTGTGGAGAGAGAAATTCACCGCCGAGAATCATTTGCTTTGGGTAAAAAGTCTTTGAGTGTGTCTTGACCCGAGACGCAATGCTCGGCGTGAAGGATGCCCGAGTGATCCTATGCCGCTGAAGGAAATCATGCACCGCTTCAGGATTTCTTCGCTGGTCTTCTGGCAAGACGAAGAGCTCGCCTCCAAAGCACAAGTTGGAAAATATCTCCCATGTGTGTAAATCAAAACCAATGGCGCTGTACAGCATCCCGCGCAATGGCAGCGTGTCCGGCATGGGATGGAGAGCATGGAAGTTCAGTATCATGTGAGCAAAATTCGCATGTGTAATTTGTATTCCCTTCGGCATTCCCGTGGACCCGGAAGTGTACAGAATGAACGCTACAGAGTCACAAGGAACCATGAGGGGAATCTTCTCCTGGTCTTCTTCTTTGTCAACAATTTCCTTGGAGGTTAAGGAGTCGTAAAACGAAAGACGGTTTTGGTTTTGGACGGAAAAACCAAGTCGAAGTTTGGCACAGCTGATATCCGAACAAACAAACTTTTCGGTAAAGTTGCTGTAGATCACCGCATCCACCTCAGCCTGATTCTGCTGCTTTATCAGTCGATTTTCAGGCATGTTGGGATCCAAAGGAACATAACACATTCCAGATTTAAGAACCGCCAATATTGTTATCACGAGCCCCATACTCTTTTCCAAACACACACCAATACGCTGTTCCTGTTCAAAGTCCGAGCTTGCTAGTCTCAATGCTGATATCAGCTGCCTGGCAAGGGCATCAGACTCCTCATCCAACTGCTGGTATGTCAACTCCACGTCCTTGCAATTGACTGCAATGCGTTCACCTTGACAAAGCACTTGTTTGTGGAACAGCTCGAGTATGTTATGGTCCTTCGAATCGCTTATAACTTCAGTATATGATCGGGAAAAGGCAAGCATGTCACTAGAAATACAGATATCTGGTGCCAGAAGTGGCCGGGATGAATCTTTCTGTTTAGTGACATGATGTAGAACGGCTGCAAGTCTCTTTTGCATCGTTTGAATCGTGGCAGGAGAAAATAGACTGCAATTGTATACAATATTGCACTCCAGATGCTCTTCAAACTCAACAAAATTAAAGACAAGATCAAACTTTGCCTTCCGACGGGGGACGTTAAAGTATCTGACAGTTCCACATTTTTCGTAGACGACATCGTCTACCCGATCACAAGTCATGACAACATCAAACAGAGGGGATCTGCTAGGATCACGCTCGACATCCGACAACGACATGATCCTGTCCAGTGGCAGGAGCTGATGCCTCATGAGTGCGGATACTTTCTGAGACACAAAACTCAAACACTGAGACAAAGAGGACTCGTTGTTACCATCGAAAATAAATCTCAAAGGAAGGGTGTTGACAAAATATCCAGTCGCTTCAGGACTCATGCTCGCTCTACTAGAAACGGGAATGCCAATTATAAAGTCGTCCTGGCTACAAACACTCTGAAGAAAAATTCCCAAAGACGAGAGCAGCACGTTAAACGGTGTGGTGTGGTTTTGCATGGCTACTTGCTTCACTGCACTAAGAACATCGTTTCCAAATACCTGGACAGCAACCACCCCATCCTTACCAGATGAAGAACTACGAGGATAATCCGTCTTCAAATTCAACAAAGTAACATCCTCCAGTTCCTTCTTCCAAAAGGCCTCTTCCCTCTTAAAGTCGAAGCTCTTCAAGAGACTGTTTTCCCACACAGCAAAGTGGAGGAAATCGTAAGAACTATCGGCAGAAAGCAATGTCTTTTGATCGTACAGCGCAGCCAAATCACGAAAAAGAATGTTGGACGAGATCCCGTCACTCACAATATGGTGCTGGTTCATGATGATAACAGCTTTCCCTTGGTAGTGGTAAACGTACACATGGGTTAATGGTCCGTTTTCCAGGTCAAAAGGAAGTGAAATGTCCTTCTCAATGCTCTGGTAAAGTGCCTCCTCACTCAAACACGTGCGAAAGTCCACTCCAATGCTCACGTTAATATCGACTCTCTGCATCAGAACCCCATTTATGTCGGCAAAGATGGTGCGGGTCGAAGGATGTCTATCTGCAAGCTCTTGACAGGCTGTAGCAAACTTCTCTGTATCTGTAAGAGCATCTACCACTCTTCCTTCAGGCATATTATACAGAGTAGGATCTTCTGTTAAGTGCATGTACCATAATCTACACTGCGCCTTTGTAGCGGGGATCCATTTACCTTCCTGGCCAGAGCCAAAGGAGCTCCTATGGACTTTGTCAAGGGACCATACCGCCGTGGGATCTACTTCAAGCGAGTGGGGGGCCAAGGGAGCGCTTTCATAAGCGCGAGCAAGTTTGTATAATTCTGCGTTTTCAAAAATTGAAGAGACAGGAAGTGCTATGCGGAGTTCTTTGTTAAGCTTCTCAATACACTGGGCAGCTAATAAGGATTGGCCGCCAAGAGCAAAGAAATTGTCTTCCCGACCTATATCTCCACATTGAAGAAGGGCCTTCCAAATTCTTGCAATTGTAGTTTCTGTTTTGCCACTGGGTGCAACATATCGAATTTCTCTGAACGATTTATCTAATTCGAATTCAGGGAGAGATTTTCTACAAACTTTCCCATTTCTTGACAAGGCCAGGTTTTGAACGGGCACAAAATAAGATGGAATCATCACCCGAGGCAGTTTGGTTTTGAGGAAAGCTCTTAATTCGCTGCACTCGAACTTCAAATGGTCGGCCATTTTAAGATAAGCCACAAGGTGCTGAGTGCCTTTGACAGTAATAATTTTAGCAACAGCCTTTTCAATATTGTCATACAGTTCAATCGACGACTCCACATCTTCCAACTCCATTCTGTTCCCCCGAAGTTTAACCATATTATCGAGTCTTCCAAAATACTCCATTTTCCCGCTCTTTAACTGCCTTCCACTATCTCCAGATTTGTACATTTTCCCAAAGCATTCTAGAGCCAATGGGCTTTGGAAATAGCGAGCAAAGGGGTTTTCAAGAATCATTTTGCTGTTAAGTTCTTGTCTTCCTTCGTAACCGAGAGTTATGCCAGGCGATGCCACATAAATTTCACCACGTACACCCACAGGAAGCATTCGGTTCTCTCCGTCAAGAATCAACATTTGGCAATTAGAAATAGGAGACCCAATCATACTGATATGATCGCTCTCGTTAAACCTGTGCAAGCTTTCAAAAATGGTCGTTTCAGTAGGCCCAAAGGCATTGATGACGTGACGGTAGGGAAGGTGTGCCTTGAACAAATGCTCGGGGCAGCTTTCCCCTACGCTCACAATCACCTTCAATGAGCTGCAAAAAGAAGGTTTAAGAGTACTTAGAAGAGACGGGGTGAAAAATGCAATCTGCACACAATGTTGTCGCATAAACGATGCAAGTCCTGTCGGGTCTGTCCGGAGTTGGAAAGGAACGAGAACCAACTCGTGGCCACAAAACAACCCGGTAAATATCTCCCCGAGAGAAACATCAAAAGTAATGTTTGTTGCCTGAGCTATTTTCAAACCACATTGGCTACTCTTTTCCTTCTCAGATATGTCTACAACGCTGCTCACGATTTCCTTTTCTAAGTTGTGCACGAGATTATACACCCCTTTATGCGAAGTATTTACACATTTGGGCTTTCCCGACGATCCTGAAGTGAGCATTCTGTAAGCGGGAATGTGTGCATTTCTACGCGTGGACGGTAGAGGCAAGCAAGATACTTTGGAAGGATCAGGCGTCTGACCCATGATACTCGAGTAATTAATGAAGAGTATCTGGTTACGTAAACCTCTGTTGGTGAGCTTTTTTTCAACGGCATTTGCTTCATCAACAACCGCAACTGCCTTAGCCTCTGTCAAGCAATCACTTAATCTACCGGCAGAAAGGGATGCATCAATTGGGACGTATACGGCCCCAGTACGCAAGATTGCAAGCAAAGATATAATCCGTTTTCTTCCACAGACCACAGAGGACGCCACAGCGTCAAGCATAGTCAATTCCCTTCCGTAGCATTCCTTAAACGATGAAGAAAGGCACACTGCACATTCCTGTGCTTTGGTCATCAGTTCGTCATAAGACATGGACCCCCACTCATCACAGAGGGCAGACCTATGTGGCGTCAAAAGTGCCTGCTTGTGAAACAATTCCCACAGAGAAAGATCGGGGAGAATGTCTGCGTTCATATTCGCCAATGTCCGTTCCACAAGTGCACTTATTGATTTTTGACTTACCAGATTGATAGAAGAGCGCGTGCATGAGCTTGATGTGGCCAATATATTAGGAAGAAACTCCTTAAGATGGTCAACAAAGTATTCAACACCCTTAAACATCACTGACCCAGAATGGCCAGGCTCGTAAGCCAACACCACCTTGGCGTTTTCCACATACACAACCACAGAGTAATTCTCACAAGCGTTGCGGAGAAGAGCACAAAGGACCTCTTCATCTTCGAACTCAACTGAATCTTCTGTGTCCGTAAACAAAAAGCAAACCTCCACTCCACTTGCCGATGAAGCCCACTCAACGTCTTCATCGTCAACATCTCCAGCCTTATCGGCAAGAGTCATTTTCAACTGTAATTCTTTCATTTCCTGGAAACAGGTAACATCAGAATACTTTTCAAGTTCCATCGTAAACGTCGCTGGATAAGTAAAATCAGATTCAGCATTGGCAAATGAAACCATTTTGAAATCAGCTTGAACGCGATCTTCAGCTGAATAAACGGCAAAAAGCGAAGCAGACGCAAAGCAGACTACAGATCTCACGGACACAGCATTATTCTTCGCAAAGGATTCAAGTTGAATCACATCTTCCTCGTTACCGAATTGGAAGGTTCGCATGGTAAACTCTTTGTTCTCGTAGAGAGAGGAGAGGCCGTTACTACTTTGAACTGTCATTCTGGTCTTAGTAAACTGAAGAGGTTTCTTCAATCAAAGTTTTTCAATTTAAAGTTATTTTCAAAAAGACTTTAAAAAGAGATAAGAATTGTAATCTTATTTAAATACTCTCTCTTTAAGATTTATCAAGAAATGTATAAGAAAAATAACACACAAAGGAAAACATATCGTCCTTCTATCTCTCCTGTCTCCAAGAGAGAAAATGTGAAACCCCAAAATTCCATAAAGCAAATTACTCGAAAGCTTAAGTTAATTAAGGCTTAGCCTTGTTATCATCACCATGACGCGGTCACTAATTGCTATCACGTGGTCACCGTCTCCTTTACACGTGGGTAATGAAAGTCGAAAGGTCGCTCGCTCGCAATTTTCTTCTTTAGGGTTATGTAATGTATTTTGAATTCTGGGAGCCAATCAGAGGACGCCCTAAAAGCGGATTTAAACTGTCAGTCAGGTCAGACGTCAGTAAGGAGGTATCGCTCGATGAATAGTCCGCCACAAGGACAATATAGTTTATACTACTGCAATTAGTATGATAAGTCCACAAATTGGGCTTGGCCTGCTCAGAAAAATCAACAGCCTGCAACATTTTGTCCGTTAAACCCAAGTTAAACCTTTATCGCCTTTACGGACATCATGAAAATTCGAATAATGTTACTGCATAACCGATTTTTTTGACGCCCAACCTATAGACTATAGTGCGTTGGATAACATCCTCTGAATAGCCGGCTGCCATCGTGAAGAATCTATAACCGAAGTCTACAGCAGTGTCTCAGATCCGTATTCCTTACCCGCCTTACCCGTAACGGAGCCCCCCGGCACCGCCTTATTTATCGCCCTGCTCACTGCTCAGGCCCCGCCAACCCTGCCACCCTTCATCCACTTGTACATTTTCGCTCAATTCTTCCTTTACTTCCTACCATTTCCAAGTAACACCGTGTAACGTGTAACGTGACCATTGGTGCTTGACTCATGGAAGCTGGCAGTTGTTGAGGAAGAATCATGTTGTTGATTCAGTGGCAGCATGCACAGCGGCTGTGGAGGTTGAGGCTGCTGACCGTTGAACAGTCGCCATTGGGTCCCCATTTGGCGGCTCGATGTAAGTCACCTGAGAAATGGGGAAAGTTTTAGTTTTTTTCATATTTGAAGCACCATCAACATAATAAACATTGCTATTGTTTCTACTTTATGTGTATCTGAATGTAATATTTGGTCTATTTGCTTTCTTTTTTATTTTCCTGCAAAGACATTTTCTCTTCATTTTAACATTTGGTGTATAAATGAACAAATACGTTCCGTATTCTCATCCATTGTGAAAATGTTCATATGGCAGGACTTCATCACCTTTACATCAATATTCTCAATATACTCTTTCCAATTATTATGATCTGTCTTTAGGTGGTCCGCAACATCTCGATTGACTGAGCTAAGGCAACTGCAAATTTCTGGTTGATGTCCAGATTTAAACAAAGTAGCCTTTGTCAAGTAAAACGAAGTGGAGAAATTTCTCGCAGCTTCGTGGATTGCCACAACATCATTCTTTCTTGCTTCCAAATCTTTTTGCAAAAGATTCTTTTCATCTTTACCGTTGAGGGCAACGTCGCTTAGATCAGAGCCATAGCACAGAATAGCAGATGATCTTCGGCGGGGTTTGCAAATGTTGCTTGGCGGTACCAGAGTTGGCAGCACGTGAGCGTTCATATTTTCCGAGGGCTCTTCGATATTTTCCACAGAAGCCTTTGCCTTCTCGTTCGAATTCTTCATTTGCCAAAAGAACAGCCCTAGATCAAGTTCATCAATAGTGCGAATAGATTCACATGGATAGGAGTCCAACAACACAATCTCTTGGCAATGTATATTGCGTTTGAGAAGCATTTCAGAAATCTCCATTGCCAAAACGCCACCAAAAGACCAACCACATAGTAACACTCCTTCACAACCTGGCACTCGTGTTTTGATATCTTCCTGAATCAACTCTGCATAATACTCACACATTTCACCAACATCCGACTTGCAGTCATCGATAACTAAGTTAACAGATTCCATAAAAACCGCAGACAAATGTTTCGAATCCTTCCAATCTTTTCGGAATTTTTGCATAACGGGGTGAAAGACCTCCTTTCCGGCACCAGCAGGGGGAATAAAGTATGCAGCACGCTTGACCCCGCTACCAGAGCCTCCAACGAGTGTTTTCAATACCCTATTTAGGTTACGTTGGGATGGCGTTTGGGTATCAACAAGCTCAGCAAGCTCACGAATAGTTGGATATTCGTAAATAGTTTGTATAGTAGCATTCAGACCAATTTCTTTGCTCAATTTGTACATTAACATTGTGGTCATAAGTGAGCTACCGCCAGCCTCAAAAAAGTCTTGATGAAGACCAATACTGTTTGGATCAACTTTCAAAACAGCTGCCCAGACATCGCGTATCTTCTCCTCGGTAGCGGTCATGGGTTCGTCATAGCCCAAGTCATCTGAAGCATCCACAGTTTCCTTACAAAACAATTGAAGACGCTTTCGATCAACCTTGCCATTTGTTGTTACTGGAAGAGCTTCCATCTTGACGTAGATGCCGGGTATTGCCGCCTGATGCAAATGTTCAAGAAGATGATGTCTATTCGCCTTCATCTCTTCCTCACTAGCACTACCAGTGTAGAAGGCCACAAGCTTGTAGCCACCATCCAATTTCGTATGGGGATAAACACAGCACATCTTTACAGAGCGCAGCTTGGTGATACTCTGCTCAATTTCTTCCAGCTCAATACGCACACCATTGATCTTCATTTGGTTATCAATTCTCCCTCGAATATACATTGTCCCATCAGCATGCCAGTAGCCATAATCCCCAGTTTTGTAAAGTTTCTCAAAATCCGAAAGGTGGTCTATGTTAAATGGATTGCTTCCAAATCGCTCCTCCGAAAGTTCGGGAAGATTCATGTAGCCGTTATATTTAACACCAATGCCAGAAATACAAATTTCCCCAGAAACACCTTCAGGTACAAGCCGTCCGAGGGAATCACAAATGTAAATCTTATAACTGGGAAACGGTCGACCAATGTTCAAATGAAGATTCTTCTCTCCCACCTCCCTGGAATCAATCCTATGCATCGACTGCGCGATTGTGCACTCGTTCGGGCCATACTGATTGATTAGCTGCACATAAGGTGACCATGAACGGATGATGTCTTGTGTCAACGGCTCGCCTCCGGTCACGATGGTTTTCAGACAGGTAGGTGGCTTACCAATCATTCCCAATGCCCTCACAACAGTCGGTGTGGTGGTCATCATATTCACATTATGATGCTGAATCATTTCGCGCAACAGTTCTGGATTCTTTCGCTCGGCCTCATCGGCAACAACCAAAGTAGCACCACTACTGAGGGCACAAAACATTTCCTGAATGCTGACATCGAAATTGACAGAGCAGTAATGCAGCATGCGCGTGTCATATCCGATATTAAGGTGGTCCGGATCGGATTGAAACTTCACAATATTCCCAACAGCAAGGTGGTGGATCTGAACACCCTTTGGCTTACCGGTGGACCCTGATGTGTAAAGGATCAATGCAGTACTGTCCGGATTGACTACAGGCAACGCTAACACGTCTTTGTCACTGACAGTCTCTACAGACAACTGTTCAATTGCGTGAACATGGGTATCAATCCCTAATTCAGTACAAAGTTTTGTAAACATTTCAACAGTGCGCTCACTACACAACAGCATACGCGGCTGCGCATCAGAAAGAACATCTTCCATCCGCTGACGCGTAGAAAAGGGATCCAAAGGCATATATATTGCATCAGCCAGTAAAACACCAAGCATGCCAATAACAGAGCGATGACTTCTGTCAAGCGAAACGCACACCACAGGACGTTGCGGGGCAGTGAATGCCTTTAATATGGAGCCTATGGCAAAAGCAGTGGCATAGCTTTCTTTCATCATTTCTCCATATGAGTATCGCGTGTCTTTGTACACCAGCGCTTCATTCATAGGAACGAGGGAGCTAACATGCACGATATCATCCGTAGCTGTCTTCATTGCACACACGCGTTCAGGGCCGGGGCTATAGTGAGACAGAATGTGCTTGATTTTGTCTGCGGGAAGAATTTTAAGGTGTCCAACAGTCATAGTCGACAGTTCCGACGCATTAGTAAATACATTGACCACAATCTCCAAACTGTCCATCATAGACCTCACCAATGTAGGAGGCAGCCTCTTCGCGTCGTATTCGAGCACTATGGTCAGATCCTCATCAGTCGTTTCCATTCCACACAACAAATCAAATTTAGCTGAATCCAGGGACAGAGGGACATGTACTATCTCCACGCCAGTGCCAAACGATAGCGCCTCGTTTCCGACTCCGTCTCTCGACGAGTATGTGAATGCAACATTCAGCATTCCTTCAAGGCCTACGGAACCAGACCTGTGATCTACCGACTCCATAATGAGGTTCAATGGCGTGCTTGCTCTCGAGAACGCATTCGTACACGTATCCTTCACCGCCAATAGTGCCTGTTCCAGTCGCATATTACTAGAAAATACTGTGCGCAGAGGTAACGTGTTTGTAAAAAATCCCAACACGTTTGCCATCTCTTCCATCTCACGATTTGCTACTGGAGACCCAACCACAATGTCATTCTCAGTACAATAGAAGCCAAGAACGAGTTTACAAACCGTTAATAGGACAGCGTATAAAGTGGTCTTATGAAGCTTGGCCACCGACTCCAGTTTGGCAGCAATATTGTCTGATAACACGGATGTCACCTTATCCGTCTTGCTTTGAGAACTATCCTCGTTAAGGAAATTCGGTAATACAAGAGGCTTGCAGCCTTGCAAGTGCTCCCTCCAGTACGAGAGATCCTCCTCGAAAAGGCCATCCTCAAAGGATTTACGCTCCCAGGCTGCATAGTGCAGGTAGCTATAGGTAAGAGGCGGTAGGCACGGCTCGCCACCATCACAGTATGCTTTGTACGCGTCGGAAAGCTCTCGCAACAGAATATCCTGAGACCAACCATCAGAAATACTGTGATGCTGATTAATCATCAAGGTAAACTGTTTATCCTTTTTACAAACAAACACACTAAATCGAATCAAAAGGGACCCCTCTATAGAAAATGGTCTACTGCTCTCTTCCAGTACTGCACGTTGAACATCTTCTTCGGTAGTGTGTGCTACAATTGAAAATGGCAACTCTGGGTCTTCAAGTGTGTATTGTTGATATACACCATCCCGACATTCATAGACACTTCGCAGGATAGGATGACGAAGAACTACAAATCGTAATGCCTTTTCCAGAGCAGAAAAATTTAAAATGCCCTTTATACGATATGCAACAGGCATATTGTAAGCAGATTTCTGACCACGATTGTGCAGAAACACCAAGCGCTCCTGCGAGTAGCTGAGAGAGCACAAAACACCATCTGTATCATCTTTTCTGAATAATTGCAAATATTGTCTTCTCTTCTCATTTTGAGACTTGACACCTCCGTCCTCAAGCTGCTCAAAGCAGCGCACAATCTCTGCGATTGTGGGGTGCTCATAAATCATCTGTAAAGATATATTGATATTGAGCATTTTTTTCAATTTGTACATTAACATTGTGGTCATAAGTGAGCTACCGCCAGCCTCAAAAAAGTCTTGATGAAGACCAATACTGTTTGGATCAACTTTCAAAACAGCTGCCCAGACATCGCGTATCTTCTCCTCGGTAGCGGTCATGGGTTCGTCATAGCCCAAGTCATCTGAAGCATCCACAGTTTCCTTACAAAACAATTGAAGACGCTTTCGATCAACCTTGCCATTTGTTGTTACTGGAAGAGCTTCCATCTTGACGTAGATGCCGGGTATTGCCGCCTGATGCAAATGTTCAAGAAGATGATGTCTATTCGCCTTCATCTCTTCCTCACTAGCACTACCAGTGTAGAAGGCCACAAGCTTGTAGCCACCATCCAATTTCGTATGGGGATAAACACAGCACATCTTTACAGAGCGCAGCTTGGTGATACTCTGCTCAATTTCTTCCAGCTCAATACGCACACCATTGATCTTCATTTGGTTATCAATTCTCCCTCGAATATACATTGTCCCATCAGCATGCCAGTAGCCATAATCCCCAGTTTTGTAAAGTTTCTCAAAATCCGAAAGGTGGTCTATGTTAAATGGATTGCTTCCAAATCGCTCCTCCGAAAGTTCGGGAAGATTCATGTAGCCGTTATATTTAACACCAATGCCAGAAATACAAATTTCCCCAGAAACACCTTCAGGTACAAGCCGTCCGAGGGAATCACAAATGTAAATCTTATAACTGGGAAACGGTCGACCAATGTTCAAATGAAGATTCTTCTCTCCCACCTCCCTGGAATCAATCCTATGCATCGACTGCGCGATTGTGCACTCGTTCGGGCCATACTGATTGATTAGCTGCACATAAGGTGACCATGAACGGATGATGTCTTGTGTCAACGGCTCGCCTCCGGTCACGATGGTTTTCAGACAGGTAGGTGGCTTACCAATCATTCCCAATGCCCTCACAACAGTCGGTGTGGTGGTCATCATATTCACATTATGATGCTGAATCATTTCGCGCAACAGTTCTGGATTCTTTCGCTCGGCCTCATCGGCAACAACCAAAGTAGCACCACTACTGAGGGCACAAAACATTTCCTGAATGCTGACATCGAAATTGACAGAGCAGTAATGCAGCATGCGCGTGTCATATCCGATATTAAGGTGGTCCGGATCGGATTGAAACTTCACAATATTCCCAACAGCAAGGTGGTGGATCTGAACACCCTTTGGCTTACCGGTGGACCCTGATGTGTAAAGGATCAATGCAGTACTGTCCGGATTGACTACAGGCAACGCTAACACGTCTTTGTCACTGACAGTCTCTACAGACAACTGTTCAATTGCGTGAACATGGGTATCAATCCCTAATTCAGTACAAAGTTTTGTAAACATTTCAACAGTGCGCTCACTACACAACAGCATACGCGGCTGCGCATCAGAAAGAACATCTTCCATCCGCTGACGCGTAGAAAAGGGATCCAAAGGCATATATATTGCATCAGCCAGTAAAACACCAAGCATGCCAATAACAGAGCGATGACTTCTGTCAAGCGAAACGCACACCACAGGACGTTGCGGGGCAGTGAATGCCTTTAATATGGAGCCTATGGCAAAAGCAGTGGCATAGCTTTCTTTCATCATTTCTCCATATGAGTATCGCGTGTCTTTGTACACCAGCGCTTCATTCATAGGAACGAGGGAGCTAACATGCACGATATCATCCGTAGCTGTCTTCATTGCACACACGCGTTCAGGGCCGGGGCTATAGTGAGACAGAATGTGCTTGATTTTGTCTGCGGGAAGAATTTTAAGGTGTCCAACAGTCATAGTCGACAGTTCCGACGCATTAGTAAATACATTGACCACAATCTCCAAACTGTCCATCATAGACCTCACCAATGTAGGAGGCAGCCTCTTCGCGTCGTATTCGAGCACTATGGTCAGATCCTCATCAGTCGTTTCCATTCCACACAACAAATCAAATTTAGCTGAATCCAGGGACAGAGGGACATGTACTATCTCCACGCCAGTGCCAAACGATAGCGCCTCGTTTCCGACTCCGTCTCTCGACGAGTATGTGAATGCAACATTCAGCATTCCTTCAAGGCCTACGGAACCAGACCTGTGATCTACCGACTCCATAATGAGGTTCAATGGCGTGCTTGCTCTCGAGAACGCATTCGTACACGTATCCTTCACCGCCAATAGTGCCTGTTCCAGTCGCATATTACTAGAAAATACTGTGCGCAGAGGTAACGTGTTTGTAAAAAATCCCAACACGTTTGCCATCTCTTCCATCTCACGATTTGCTACTGGAGACCCAACCACAATGTCATTCTCAGTACAATAGAAGCCAAGAACGAGTTTACAAACCGTTAATAGGACAGCGTATAAAGTGGTCTTATGAAGCTTGGCCACCGACTCCAGTTTGGCAGCAATATTGTCTGATAACACGGATGTCACCTTATCCGTCTTGCTTTGAGAACTATCCTCGTTAAGGAAATTCGGTAATACAAGAGGCTTGCAGCCTTGCAAGTGCTCCCTCCAGTACGAGAGATCCTCCTCGAAAAGGCCATCCTCAAAGGATTTACGCTCCCAGGCTGCATAGTGCAGGTAGCTATAGGTAAGAGGCGGTAGGCACGGCTCGCCACCATCACAGTATGCTTTGTACGCGTCGGAAAGCTCTCGCAACAGAATATCCTGAGACCAACCATCAGAAATACTGTGATGCTGATTAATCATCAAGGTAAACTGTTTATCCTTTTTACAAACAAACACACTAAATCGAATCAAAAGGGACCCCTCTATAGAAAATGGTCTACTGCTCTCTTCCAGTACTGCACGTTGAACATCTTCTTCGGTAGTGTGTGCTACAATTGAAAATGGCAACTCTGGGTCTTCAAGTGTGTATTGTTGATATACACCATCCCGACATTCATAGACACTTCGCAGGATAGGATGACGAAGAACTACAAATCGTAATGCCTTTTCCAGAGCAGAAAAATTTAAAATGCCCTTTATACGATATGCAACAGGCATATTGTAAGCAGATTTCTGACCACGATTGTGCAGAAACACCAAGCGCTCCTGCGAGTAGCTCAAAGGCATTTCGCGTTGTAGGGAAAGAGCGGCGAAAGCGTCTGGTTTTTGTTCGAGATGCAATAGTGACTCAACGGCAGATGCAAACGCTTCCACGGTTTCGGTTGTAATGAGATATTTTACAGGAATATGACAAGCCAAGCGTTGGGATAGCATGTTTGCCGCCTTGGATGCCAACAAAGAATGCCCACCAATGTTAAAAAAATTGCATGTTTTACTAGACACGGGATAACTCAATAGAGAGCTCCAAATCTCGGCAACCAGAAATTCAGTTGGTGTTTCCAATGCAGTGTTTGTTTCTAAAAACTCGGTTTTCAAATCAAGAGTGCCACAGGCTCCTCTATCCACCTTTTTGTTTACATTACGAGGTAGAGCATCCTGCTTTACGAAAAAAGACGGAATGTGAGTCTCTGGAAGATAGCCTCTCAGCATCCCTCGAATACTATTGGAGTCAACGGCATGACTTGACTCGCATTCTTCATAGAAGCAAATTAAAATTTTTCCCACATTTTCGACCGTTCGGTCTACTACACACGAAACACCAATCCCAGGAAGTTTGGAGATAGCTGACTCCACTTCTTCCATTTCTATACGGACACCTCGGATTTTTACCTGATTGTCACGTCTGCCTACGAACTCTAAAGTTGCGGTACATGAATTAACTTTAACTAAATCTCCGGTTTTGTACATCCTCTTGTAAACGGGATGCTTCGTGTGGTCAAAGAATGGGTTGGGAACAAACGCCTTGTCAGTTAAATCAGGTCGATTAAGATACCCCCGAGAGAGAGTGGGTCCAGAAATATACAGTTCACCAGAGCATCCTCTCGGAACGGGGCGAAGATGCGTATCAAGTACCAAACAGTCGTACGTCGACAGCGGTCGCCCGATAGAAATATGATTCACGTTAGACTCCTTACTTGGAGAAATGCAACTGGCAAACACGGACGTTTCGGTTGGCCCATAAACCTGGAAAAACGTCCTATCGCCCTTCCATGCCTCTACAAGGGATTCGGGAATCACTTCACCACCACACCACACGTAGCGAATGTTAGGCAGACTTTTTGGGTCCAGTGCTCCAAGAACACTTGGAACTGCGAACAGACTGTCAACTTTGTAGTTAGTCAAGAGTGTAGTAAGCAAATCAGTGTCCTTCCTTGCAATATCGGGGATAAGACACACTGCACCGCCAAGGTACAGACACTCGAATATGTCATAAATAGAAGCGTCGAAGCAAGTGGAGGAGAAAGAAGAAAATCGACAAGGAGGTGCTTCTTTCATTTTTTCAGCTGTTGCTTGTAGAAAATGCATCATACTTCGATGCTCAATTTGCACTCCTTTAGGATTTCCGGTTGAACCTGATGTGAAAATAATATACGCCAAGTTGGAAATCATATTTCCAGAAGGCAAAAATGCGTCTTCCGCATTGCATACTTCAAAGGTAGAACTGGCCTCCACGATCTCCTCTATCACCAGAACACATATCCCTTTACCTTCCAGCTCGTATAAATAGTCCCTCCACAAATCATTCGTAATTTCGTCAACAAGAAGAAACGACGGCATTGTTTCATTGACAATAAACTCCACACGGTCTTTGGGATATTCGGGATCCAGAGGTACATAACATGAGCCGCTTGCCATTATACCAAGTAAACCAGCCACTATATTGATATTCTTCCTTGACATAATACAGCACTTCGATTCAAAGGGTAAAGGTGCCCATTTTGCGCTCATGTATGTGCTTAACAAAGAATTTCGCACCCGAGACGCTTTCGCTACCAGAGAGCTGTACGACATTTCCTCTTCGCCATACACAACAGCAGGCGATGTCGGACTTGCAACTGCATGACGAGCAACAACGTCACAAATCGTGTCGGAAACCTCCACGAAAGGGTCTTCACCTCGCTCATAAATTGATAAATCAGCGCAAGCAATCCCTAGTTTGTCTCGCAGATTTTTGATAGAATCCCTGTCGTTGCATACACCAACAGCATCAAAAACAGAAACACATGTGTTGATCATAGAGCAAACAAACTCCTGGGAGTAGAGCCCGCTATTGAACGCACAGTTCATAGACCATCCATCGTCCTCGGGTGCCACAGTGAAGGTTAGGTCGTAGTTGGTGCCATCCCTTCCATCAAGATCTTCAAGAACAGGAACAGAGTCGGCTTCCTTCCTGCCCGTCTCCTCGTTCTTCATCGCGTCCACGTTCTGGTAGCTAAAAAGAATATTAACAAGGGGCGAGCTTGGCGTGTGCGACGGGGCGCACGCGCAGATGTCTTGCAAAGGGATATATCCGTTCACGTGTGCGTCACACAACGCATCAGCAAGACTACGTAATTCAGCAAACAGATTTCGCCCTTCATCTTCGAAGGAAACTTTAACAGGAACTGTCTCAATAAACAACCCAACAATCTTTTCAATGTGGGAAACATCAAAAATCCTACCCGACATCACAGTTCCGTAGGTCACCTTCTGCGATTGACTATACAGCGAAAGGAACGCAGCAAATCCAAACTGGACCACTGTACTCAGCGACACACATGCCTTCTTCGCCACGTCGTTCAATCGCTTCACTATCTCAAACGGGATCGCCTCCGAGCTGTGGCTGACCCGTCGCCTGTCATTCACAGATTCCCTTTTAAATTCTGCCGCAATCACAGTCGACTCTTCCACATCACCAAGCTGTTCCTTCCAGTACTCCAACGCATCCTCCTTATCAAGAGAACTCACATAAGACACAAAGTCGCCAAAGCAGTAATCCCCCGCTGGTGCTCTGCTGGGAATAATCTCCTCGCCCACCCTCCCATCATCACCATCACCACCGACGGCCTTCTGCAATTCGTCTCTTAAGAGAGACTGCGACCATCCATCCACCGTAATATGATGGCCAGTGATGACAAGAACGTAGTCTTCGCTGTAAGCCTTGTCAAACAGCCAAAAGCGAACAGGAAACTCCGTGCTCAAGTCAAACCCCTTCTTGAATTCCTCCTCTTTGGTGTGGCAGAATGCCGCTTCAAACTCGACTTTGCTATCTACCCGTTGAATGTGGAAGGGAAATGCCGCACTGTGGTGCTCTACTTGAACAGGAGAGCTCAGGTTCTCCCATAAGAACTTCATGCGGAAGATGTCTTTGGAGGAGAACACCCCACTCACGGCCCTCTTAATGCACACTGCGCTCTTGGACGAGTTTATCTTATACGACACTTGTGTAACATAGGGATCATCTCCCGGAGAGAGTATCCTGTGGTACAGTATTCCCTCCTGAAGACTAGTCAAGCTCAAAATGGAGGCAATATTGTTGTGGGAATAAACAGACTCAACTTTATCAAGTTCATTCTGTGTCAAAGGGCAAGCGCTAAAATCAGATGGAACATAGCCAATAGTTTTGGTTTGCATAACCTCTTCACATACCTGACTAATGAAATAACTCATTTCAGAAGACAGGCTATCTATGAATCCCCCAATAAACAAGTCTTTAGCCTTCATGCTGCACTTGAACTTTCCGTTTACAAAGTAAGAAGTCAAATGCAAACCCAAGGGAATGGAGATGTTCTGTCCCATCCCAATGGACGACGCCAACTCATCGTCAATTTCGATGACATTCCGGGACTCTTTCACTTTCCCATCTCCAGCTCCAAAGTGGCCAAGGAAGTTGTAGAATATAACAGGCATCCAATCCTGATAGCTTCCGAATGCGTGGAAACCAAGTCCTTGGGAGGGAATACTCTGTCGTATGTGTCGCACTGCTTTGACCAAGGACAGGTATTTACCATGCGAGCTTGCCGCAACTAAAGCCTCACCTGCTTCGATGAATATGGGGAACATGTTGGTAAACCATCCAACTGTGCGGCTTACATCGCCAACATCCTCGTCTCTTCCGTGTTTTTCCATTGCCATGGGCAAGACCGTTTTGCGGGTTAGTTTATGGAAACTAAGGTACAGACTCGACAGCAGTATATCGTCAATTTTAAGTCCTTTCTGTTGCGTCTGTAACATGAGTTCGGACAGTTGTTGATCAAGAATGATTTCAGTTTCTTCTTCCTGCTGTTTCAAATCAAGAACCCTGTCTTCACAGTGTTCTAATAGTTGCGCTAAATTAAGTTCAAAAGTTCTCTGCAACCAGCTTCCAATGCTCTCAGCAGAGGCATCTCTATGTGCTGACAAACTAATCTTTCGCAGCTCAGTAGGAAAATTTTCGGTAACTTTAATGGACCAAGTCGGGGACAGCATATTATCTTTTACAGTCAAAATTGCCTTCATAATACATTCATCACTAAGCATCTCTTCAAAAGAGTTGGTACATATATCCGTAACAACAACAAATGCATCCAGTTGACCGTCAAACACAGTGTCTTCGGCCTCTCCTACTCCAGCAACACTCAAAGCACATGACATCGAACTGTTAATGCGCTCGCACATTTGAGACACGGTAAGCTCTGGGGATAGTTCCAAACGCAACACATGAACACTGCTCCGAGTCTCAGACTTTGTGGAGGAGTGGAAAAGAACACCGACAGCAAAACAATCATCCAATCTATGCGGATAAAGCGTCCTCAGCAAGGACACAATTTGCATAGCATTGGAGAGCGAAGTATGACAGGAAAACGCTTCAGAAGCAACGTTTTTCTCTGACATTTTGCTCACGTTAGTTTCGGTTAAAGTGGAGAAAGTCATAATAATATGTTTTTTCTTCTTTTAAAAATGCGGTTATCAATGGATTTTGATCAGTTATTTCTTTTTAGTTTAGATTAAAAGAAAGCAAACCTCGAAATCTGTTTCGATCAATGGAACAACCTAAACAAAAGAACGAAACATATAAAAAAAAAATTCATTTGGTGGGCTCCGATGACCCTCGTATCTAACTCTCTTCGTCCTTCCCCGTCCCTTCCACCCAAAGCCTAGCACATACCTCCTCTTCGCACAAACACCTCATAGAGGGCTGCATTTAGCATGTCTACAGCGTCACCACGCACTCTCTAAGAAAACAAAAACTCCCATTCAATAGAGAAGGAAAACACGAGTTCTTCACAACGTATTCCCGTCTTTGACCTTCAGCTTCGACTCCCCAGTTCCCTTCCATCACAACACACCAACGGTCCCCTCTTCTCCTCTTAATTCATCACAAGAATAAAGTGCCCACATTCCAGTCCATATCCTCATTCCTCTCATGGTCATGTTCGGTGTTCCACAAAGTCATCAGTTACACCAACCAATACTACCAAACTTAGACTCTTTCCTTTTCTCAAAATTCAAATGTACAAACAGCTAGCTACTGTAGCAACTGGTTAGCAACGTCTGGAGTATAAAATTGTCTTTGGTGTGGACCAATGACAGACAGGAAAAATATATATAGTCCAATAAGTGGCTATATGGGGCAGTAAGGGGGATTTCTCTGGCCACTGATTGGCTGATTGATCATAGATTCTTTTGTCAATCTTCAACAGACCTGGACTGAAGTAGGGGTTGGCCTAATTGATGGAACCCTATTTTAATTAAGCCAATCAGAACGAACCTCTGTAATTAATTAATTAATTACACACTGCCGTTCGCTTTTGACGCGGTGACCAGTGCTCGCGTCATGTGTGTTATGTTTGTGTATTTAGTAATTACTGTCCACTCTGTTACCCATCTAAGACTTTAGTCTCTTCTACTGCTGTAACTCATGGATCATTATGAATGCCAAATGAAAAGAAAAGATGGACGTAAAAACCTTAATTTGATCCTTTTCAAGTGGGGGAGATATTCCCCGTCATGGCCGTGTTTTATAGCGTCATGAAGCCTTAAGCCAGCTGTTACAGTCTTGCGTCTGTAACGGACCCAAAATGCCTTTCCTCAGAACTAAGTACTCGAGTGATCCTTTCACAGTCAGCAACAATAGAGTTAATTAGGTCACAGTTACACTCCAAGAGGCTACAATATTTTGTAATTTGAGAGTCTATTTGAGTTCCTTCCCTTGAAGAAAGGTATTTGTGTAACCTGTACGTGTCTTACAAGTTACATAAATCAAACCAACGCGAAATCTCTTTCTCCTGATCTTTCTTTTCTAACCTAAAAGTATACTAGCGCGCACTTTTATATTTTTTTGCTTGATTTAAATCTTAAACTTTGAGAAACTTAAACTATTATGACCGCGCCAATTGAAAGCAATGAAACAAAGTCGTCCTCAACACACGTTCTTCATAGTGAAGTATCGGTGTGTTCCAATGAAGACAGTAATTCACATGCAAGTGAATCAAGTAACACGGGCAAGACAATCTCATTTCTGGACCTCTTTCGGTTTGCGGACAAGGTTGACGTTGCCCTCTACATTTTTGGCTTCATGGGTGTCCTTGTCTTTGCTGCTTCGCCCCTCGCCTTTGCTATTTTGTTTGGAAAACTCATTGATAACTTTAATCTGTGGCAGGACGGAAGTTATTCCGACGCTAAGTTTGAGGAGGAAATGGACTTGACCTGCATACTCCTCGTCGTCGTTGGCATCGCCTTGTTCATTGGCGACTCTTTGGCAAAAGCGGGCTTTAAGGTGTCAGCTGCTCGTCAAGCCTGTAAATTCCGTTTTAACTTTCTGGCCGCCATTATGATGCAAGACATTGAAACAGTTACCAGTCGGGAGATGGCCGAAGCTTCCAACATTCTTAACGGGTAAGAGCAAAAGTGTATATTACATGCTTCAATAGAGAATCATTATCACTAACAAGGCTCCATATCAATTTTCCCTCGTCCTTATCATGTAGTAACGCCGATAAACTTCAAGCTGCTGTAAACGACAACTTCTCTTCATTTCTGACATCTGCTTTCAACACTGTCTTTGTTCTGATTTACAGCTTCGTCATTGACTGGACCATGCCTCTGGTTATGATGGCAATGACCCCCATTCTGATGGCCGTTCTTTCCGTTACTTCCAATCTATATGCCAAAGTTGCTGTACGCGAACAGGAGCTCCTTGGACTAGCTGGGAAAATGTCAGAAAACTCATTGCTCTCTATAATGACCATTATCAGCCAGAACGGTCAGTACGAAGCTATTGCTCGCTACAGAGACGTCACTGATCAAATCCTCACCAATGGAAAGAAGAAGGCTCTTGTTCAAGGTTTGATGATGGGCAGCGTGTTTGCATCTATCTTCATCACATGGGCCATCGGTTTTATGTTTGGTGCATATAGGGTCAGTGAAGGTTATATGACTGCAGGTGATGTCGTTGCCGTTTTCTTTGCCTTGGTGATGTCCTTGACTGGGATTGGAAACAAAATCAGTTTTTTTCTCGCCAAAATAGCTTCTGCAAAGGCAGCTGTCTCTGACAACTTTGCTTTGATTGACCAGATGTGGACTGAAATAGAAGAGGAAGGTGCAACCGTTCTTTTACCTTCTGCGCGTAAGAATGTGGTATTTCATAACGTACACTTTTCATATCCTCAGCGCCCGCAGAAGACTGTTCTAAATGGGATTTCTTTCGATATACCTCAATATTCTTATACAGCGTTTGTTGGCGAGAGCGGTTCTGGTAAAAGCACAATATTGTCTTTGCTCGAACGATTATATGAAGTGAAAAGGGGACACATTTCCATTGGCGAGGCTGACATACAATCCCTGGATATAAAATCACTCCGTAGTCAAATAGGATATGTTGCACAAGAACCTGTCCTATTTAACATGAGCATTAGAGAAAACATTCTCCTGGGCGACCCGTCAAAGAACCTTCACGACGTCGAAGAAGCAGCAAAAGCTGCCGGTGCTTATGATTTCATTAACGCTCTCCCCGAAAGGTTTGAAACAAACGTCGGATCTTTTGGTGGAAAACTTTCTGGCGGACAAAAGCAGAGAATAGCAATTGCTCGAGAATTGATTAAGAAGCCATCTATCCTGGTTTTGGATGAAGCTACCTCTGCCTTGGACAATTACAGCGAATCGCTCATTGTTTCCACTATTGAATCTCTTCGACAGCACTGTACAGTGATAGCAGTTGCCCACAGACTTTCTACTATTCAGAGAGCTAACCGCATCTATGTCCTTGCAGACGGAAAAATTGTGGAATCAGGTAACCACGAAAGCCTTTTAAAAGGGGAAAGCACCTACGCAAAACTTTGGAATATGCAGACAAAAAAACAAGAGAGAGAAGTTGCCGCATGTCCTTTCAATGATAAAAGCTATGAAGGAAAAACGAAAATGTCCATTTCCAAAGAGGATAACATTGTTGCTATTCCAGATCTTAGATCCGCAGGCAGCAGTGGCGACTTTGAGCAAAATGACAACGAGAATGCCAAGTCTCTCCCGTGTTGCTCTGCAAAGAAGGAAGACGGCAGTGGGCTGTCTTACATTTTGAGAATGGCCATGAAAGAATGGGGATATTATCTTTGCGGGAGTTTTGGGTCCATCATCCTTGGAGTTATTGGTCCTCTCTTTGCGATAGCTTTTGCGCATATGATTGACGTCCTCACAAAGCCGAGAGACGATGTTTTGGAAAACGCCTATCCTTGGTCTCTGGCATTTTTAGGATGCGCCATAATTGCCTTTGTGTTCTGCTTGGCTAAAGATTACGCTTTGGTCTTGGCATCTGAGATACTTGTAGCCCGAATTCGCGAGAGCTTGCATCGTTCTATAATGATGCAAGATGGAGGATGGTTTGAAAAGGAGGGTAATGCACCAGGGGCCTTGTCTACACGATTGAACATGGATCCTTTGGCTGTTCAGAACATCCTCGGTGGCACACTTTCCCTCATTCTTACATCTCTGGCTGCTGTTGTTGTAGGATTGGTTGTTGCTTTCCTTAATGGATGGGAGTTAACCTTAATTGTAGCTGTGGCAATTCCTCTGATTATAGCAGTGCTACAGTTGTCCACATTTGTCTCTTCTAAAATTGATCAGAAATTGCGTGACATTCTTGCCGCCCACGGAGCTTTCATTACTGAGATAATGGAAAATATTGCTGTTATTACAACCCTTCATTGTCATCAGCACTTCACCAAAGCTTATTCCAAGAAGCTTAAGGACTGGTATATTGTAGAGCGCAAAAAGGCCATTGTGACGTCTATCCTAAGCGCTTCTAACAATCTTATTGTCTTGTCTATGTTCTCAATATCTTTTTACTTTGGCTCCCAGCTTGTTTTGAAAAACGAAATGAACTTTCTCAATATGATGACTGTGTTTTCCTCAGTCCTTTTTTCAGCGCAGATGGCTGCCTCTATTGCAAGTTATGTCCCTGATCTATCCAAAGCAAAAGTAGCAGCAAATGAAATAGTCAAAATCCTCCAATCGAAACCCGTCATCCATGGAAGCATCCCCGATGAAGATATGTGCAAGAACAATGTCATGTGTACGGATCAATACGACTGTCTGGCCATTGAGTTTAAGGATGTCAGCTTCAAATACGACAATCGTGAAGATAGCATCCCCACCTTGGACGCTATTAATTTCAAGGCCAAACAAGGAGAGGTGATTGCATTTGTTGGAGAAAGTGGAAGTGGCAAAAGCACCATTATTAAACTGATAGAGCGCTTCTACGACTTTGACAAAGGTGAATGTCTCATTGGAGGCAAAAGCTATACGGCGCTGGACGTGTTTAAACTTAGAAATTCCATCGGATATGTGGGACAACAGCCAGATCTCGTGGGTGATACTTTCAAGGATTGTCTGCTTTTTGGAAATAGTCAGCAACCGTCGGAAAGGCAAATCGCAAATGTCGTGAATGCTTGCTGCTTGAAAGATTTGTTTGATTCTCTTCCCGAAGGGTTGGACACAAAGGTCGAGAGCAGTCAAGGAAATGTTTCTGGGGGTCAAAAGCAGAAAATCGCCATTGCCAGGGCTCTTCTGAGGTCTCCTTCCATATTACTTCTTGATGAGGCGACGAGCGCTCTTGATAATATCACCGAACAAGAGATTATAGAAGCTGTGCGCCACTTCCAGACAAGCATGATAACTTTGCTTGTAACGCATAGGGTATCTTTGCTTCAGCTTGCAACTCAGACAATTTCTCTAAAGAATGGAAAGGTTCAAAGTGATGCAAACACGCAATAAAACAACGTATTGGATTTAGTCTTTATGGTGCATGTGGCCTCTTTAGTTCTTTCATTAAACATATGAAAAGCACTGAAATTCTTCTATTACGTATTAAAACCTCGCTTTTCTTCCCAGACCCGCAGCAAGTCACAACAAAAGGCGGGGGGTTCAAGTACCGTGGCCAGCTGTCAAACTCTGGATTGTCTGGCAGGCAGTTAATACCCAAAAGTCCCAAAAGACGTCCCGATGAGCACTCTGGAAGGATTGTGAGCAGTGAGCACTTTTTGAAATTGGCATTCCATGCGCTCGTTCTAATCAGTTTCGAGAGGTACTTAGTTACTTTCCCCGCGATTGTGTCAGCTGTGGTGACATTCTCATATACACTGTCTTTATCCGCCGCGAAAGATATGGGAAGGTATTTCTGTACTCTCAGAGACTATACAACAACAAAAAAGATCCTCAACCACAAATAGAAAGGAAGCTGTGCCCTCAGTCTCGCGGTTTACAAGAGCAGCACAGGCTGTCGCTTTTCAGGTTTTGGCTCTTTGACCAATTTGTGTCTCTAGGAGATTTACATTTGTTTAAACTAACTTTGCTTAGCCTTGTAACTTCTTAATCAGTAAATCTTTATTGTTATCATTATCGTGCCTGTAACAAAAGCAGCAGGGCACAAATTTATAGGTCGTGTTACTTTATTAAAATCCCCTTACGGAGAAGAAGGTTTCGTTTTAGCATACTCTTCGAAATTGTACAACGACCTTCCGCCGTTCAAGTCGCCGTTATCGTTGTGGGTTTGGTGGAAAAAGTTAACAACAAATGGCATCATCAGGAGGCCGAAAACCGATGATTCTATGCCTTTATGTTCTTTTTTCTCAGAATCTAAAATTTTCACACACGAGCCTTTGTTAAAGTAACCACTAAGTGTAAGTTGGCTTTGCTTCTCCGCTTTGCGGTACCCTTGCAATTTCTTCCAAACAGGAAAATTTTTGGAATCCTCAGCGAACAATATGTCTAACATGCTTTCATATGAGGTGCAGAATTCGTCCAACAACTGGAACCTCGACGCATAATTTGGAATAGGATTTTTTCGTGCCTTTGCATACTTCGCAAAGAGTTTTTCCATTTCTGGAGAAGTACCTATGAACTTGCCAGAGAGACCAAATTCCACTAGATGAAGATAACACTCGATTTGGTCTCTGAGAAAAAAGAACATTAAGGCTGATCAAAAGCAAAGTTTCGACATTAAGCATCCGGATTTATCTATGTAACACAAACCAGCCCCCCTCAAAGACGTTACAGCTCCCCTTGTTGAAATCCTTTAAAATTCTAAAGCAAATGGAAGAAAATGCCCAAGTAGAAAATGACAAAAGCAAAAAACAAAAAAAAAAAAACCGTTGATATCCTTTAAAATACAAAAGCCCTCTACGTTGAGGCACACAGTAGGGCCTATGGAAACTGAAACCTTTAAAACACAAATCAGTCCCCCTCAAAGAAGTTAAAGCCCCCCTTTGTTGAAATCCCTTAAAATAAAAAAGTCCTTTTCGTTGAGGCTCACAGTGGAATGTTTCCATGGAAACTGAAATCTTTTAATGCATACATCAGACCAAATCAGACCCCCTCAACTGGAATGTGGATTTATCCATATAACTCTTTTGTCTTTAAGCAATAAAATGATGAAGTCTTTTGTAAATCTTATTTTATTCCTAACTATTACTATCTATCTAACTACTTGTGACTATGTAAACAATTATGTAATGGATATTAGGTGGATATTAGGTGAGTGGTTATGTTGTGGTTATAGGGTCGCTGGATTGTTCTAGAAAGAATAGGGGATAATGGATCCCCGATGAGGGTGGGATGTGAATGGGATAATAGAAGGTGTCATCGGGATGATGGCCATTTCATTGACAGGTGTATTGACTCTGAATAAAAAATCGTGTTACACTATGTGTTTAGGAATGGGTTCTTGAGTTTTGCTATCTCGTTCGATGTGGGCTCTGTTATTTTATCGCCCTTTTTCCATTGACCAAGAGAAACAATGTTTCGAAGATATTTGCCATACGAGGAACCAAGTTCACAGCTGGTAAATACTCGCGATCCTATGATATTAAAGGTAACGCCCTTTAATCGTCTCTCACAGGCTGCCTTAAACTTAAAACACTTTGCCATTGACCTTGAAACTATGTTTTGGATTGCTGTGTCATCATAGTTGTTCTGCTTTTCTATCACAGAAATATCCAAGGAAATATTTTCTTCATTTTGGTCTTCTTTTAGGTTGGATAGGGTTTTGCTGAGGTGGTTTGATATGACTGACAATCTTCGAGGCATATCCACGTTATTTTCCAATGACTCTATGTTCACTTTGTGGTGGTTGTTTTTCTTCGGCAATTCATGAAGTAAAGCAGGAACATAAATGTTGCTACAGTACTTGGCCCCGAGAGTTTTTGGCTGTTCGTAAACTCCTGCCAAGTCAAACTCACAAGAAAATGAACACTTTCCGTAAGTCTTACCATTGCTTCGCTTAACAGCACCAGATAAGGCATATTCTTGCATATTTTTTGTCCTGTACACATTGCTCTGTGCGGCATATCTTAACATTTCGTGAGGCTTATTACTCAGAGCTTCCGTTTTAATAATCTCTGCCAATTCGTAAAGTCTCGCGGTATTTGCCTGATTGAAATGGGCTGGTGCAATGGACTCAATGAACATCGCAACTAATGCATCAAAGCCAGTTGCAATCGTATTATTGTACTTTTTGAACGTGAAAACTTGTGTGCTCTTTATCTGCTTTTGGGTGAGTGGACACAGGTAACCCCAATTATTACCGCCCAAGGAAAAGATCTGATCAATGCTCTGGGCGACGTCTTTCATTCCACAACCTTTGAGACTAAGGTCATCACATAAATCGTCCTGAACCAAAGTATAACAGTCATCCAAAGTGTATTCTTGCAATGTGGTCAGCAACTGCACCCAGTTTTTGTTTGTTTCTAGATGTTTAGGCAAGAAGTTTTTTGTCAGCATTTCGGTAGCCAGGAGGTTGGAAACATACTCCTTTCTGTACACCAACCAGGCACCCCAGGCCATACGGCTCTCCGCACATTCTAAATCAGTCGCCATACTTGCACACGTCAAAGCCAGCAAATTCTCTGTACTGAATTCTTTGTCACTCGTAGCAATAGAGCCAGGTACTAGAGGAATACTTTGTGAATTGATACCAACCCTCCACAAATATGTGCCGTCCTCCTCTGATTGGGGAGACATTAATTTGGGTAACAACTCTTTCACGGTTTTGGTACCATCAGTCGTCGCCTTCATTTGGGTTATCACAAGCTTGTCGGGTTTCTGCATGTCCACTGTGGAAGCAAATGAAGCTTTTCCTTCCTTTTGTTCCCCACATGCGTCAGGTTGGCTATTACCAGGATTAAAATAAACAGCGAAAAGCTCCGTCAAAAGACCGTCCTCATATTTGGTGTTGATAGTTTTCACAAAGTAGTTTACTATCACATCCCAAGAATTCTCGTGCATGTGCTCCATTACAAAGTCTACAGCCACATTCTTTTTAGGCACCTTCTTCAAAGCCAAAACATCATACATTATGAGTGGCGAGGCAAGCTGAAACTTCATTGGCCCACGCTGAGTGACAAACACTCCTCCGTTCTCATTAAACGCGTCTGTCACCATTTCGTCAAAGCCTTGTATACGCTGTATACCATGTGTTACTTCGGTACCAACGACACGGAAAGAGGGCTGCATACTACACTGCTGCGCCAGAACAATCAATGCAAACTTCTCGACGCCCTTGGTCTTCTTTTTGTGGGAGATAATCTCCTTCTCATCAACTCTGCCAGCTGAGTCGTTCGGTTTGTTCTTAGGTATTTTTTCCCAGTTATTCTTAGCATTATTCATTCCAAGCACAGGGGGAAGAGTGGCGACCAGAAGGAGGAGGAAGAGGAGGACCAGCAGGGCCAGCACAGGAAGGATCCGCACTTTGTTTGTTGATCTCCCGCCTTTTGACAGGGAGACTTTATTTTGGGTAACCATCATTTTCGCTTTTTTTTTTTTTTTTTTTTTTTTTTTGTTTTTGAGCAATTATAGGAAAAAAAGAATTAATCCGAATTTTAAATTTATTATTAAAAAGCCAAAAGGAAAAATATGAAGAAAACAGGAAAAAGATTAAGCA
>PDIM01010333.1:21485-43351 GCA_002811675.1 Ichthyosporea sp. XGB-2017a
AAAAAAAACGGAAAAAAAAAAAAAAAAAAGAAAAAACGAATAAAACCACAAAACACAAAATTAAATTTCATTCAAAAAAAACAAAAAAAAACAAAATTATGTCATCGCGGCGTTTTTTTTTTGTTTTTTTGGTTTGATTTTGAAATTTTCGTCTGAAATTTTGAAAAGTCAGATCACTGGAGATGAGAAAAAACAAAAAACAAAACATAACTGAAAGAGATAATGCTGAAAAAGAAAGGTTAACAGATTCAAAAGTCTGAGCATTAGAAGCATAAATGTGCATATAAACAAAAACAATTACCCTGTATGTGGAGATTGAAGAAATGACAAGTCGCGATAACCGGCGATGTGCCTTTTGTTTTGATGTCTTCCCCGCTTGTGATACGACATCCCCTTCCTCGTGTATCTCCTCTGATAGCCATTCAATAACTGGGGATCCCGATCCATTAACACTGGGAGGGGAGTTATGCGGGAACTGTACGGGGCGGTGCTGGAGATGCGCGAAATGTGACCAGTTGTGTGCGGTGGATGTGAATGAGGAGTACATTTCGTGTCTTTTGCATGACAATTGGTGCTGTGTAGAGTGTGGGGGGGGAAGGGGGGAACAGAAGAAGGGTGATTTGTATGAGTTTGGGGATGATTTTACTAAGGGTTGGAATGAAGGGGGTAATGGTGATAATAATACTAGTGTGGGGAATCATATCGGTACTAAAGGGAAACAGAAAAGAAAGCGGGAATCAGAGCCCATTGGTGATGTTTTTAATATGAGTGGGGGAAATACTGGTGGTGTAGATCCCAGGTATGATCGACGGTCAAGATTCAGAAGCGAAACGAAAAGATCAATGGGCGAGCGACTAAAGGAAAGAAAAAGTTCCTTTTCTGGAATTGTGCAATGGCGTGAATTCTCTCCTGGTTTGAGAGATGAATATATTATGAGGCAACCAGAGTGCAAAACTTGGTTTGAGGGGAGATTAAAAGCGCAACAAGAACATGAGGCACGCAAAAAGGCGAAGGAGATGGAGATGTTTCCGTTTCTTAATAATTTCCCCTTTCCGAAATATCCCAAGCGAGCGCTTGGTTCAAGCTCTTCTGACTGGAAGTTTTGTCCTCCACCCCCTCCAAAGTTTTACTCTATGTCTGAAAGGGCTGCCTCCAAGGCCTCTTCTTATTTATCTTTTGCTTATTCTAGGGCATCTTTTGTTCCTTTCGAAGGAGCTTTATGCATGAGCAGAGGAGGTCATGGCTATTCTGTGGCTCCGCGACGAACACAAGGAGAGGGCGATGGAAGTGGACCCCGGCAGCCGTTGAGTTTGTTCGAAATTGCTCTGCAGAAGTGCGTGGTTGGGATGATGATGAACAATGATGGTGGGAAGAAGATTTACAGAAATGGGCATGGGGTGGTGACAATTTTAAGATGCAAGAAGCTTCTTGACTTCCACCAATCAAGGTTAGATAACTTCTTTCAACGTGTATCCCCATTGGCATTTTGTGGATTCGAACAGGCATACGAAAATGCGCGGTTGAGGCCAGAGGTGGTGGACCCAAAGGAAAGAGAAACTCTAGATGTTCTAATGTTCAACCTATCGCAAAACTACTTTCTTGGCTTATGTTCGGAAATGGGTTTTGTGTCGCACATTCCAATAGGGTTTGAAGACATTATGCTTCCCGAATGGGCGCGACGTAGAGAAACGCCGCTACATATGTCTAGTGCGAACGATGGTTTCTTTGAACATATTCATGATCCTCTTTTGATACAGCGCTATCATTTAGGAACCCATCGCTCAATACAAGAAAAGCGTAGAAGAAATCTGGGAAAGAAAGTCAGTTATAAAACTGCAAAGGAGAGGTTTTTTAGCTGCTTCCTGCGCACAGTTTGCTTTCCCAAAGCAACGTCGGATTATGTACAATGCCGTGACTTAAATGCTCTGCGAAGCATTCCAATGTATTTTTGTGATTCAAAAATGATAAACATTGTAAACCCTGAGCGTTCTCTTGATCAGAATAGTGATCTTGAAGGTGAGTTGGAAGAGATGCTAACCCGAGTGGAAAACTCTTTGCGAAGTGATGTGCGCAGCAGATGTACATCATTACTGTACTTATTTGGCTTTGGAGTAAATCGCATTCGTCGGCTTGAAGAATACTTTAACTTTATTTCTACATCAATGTGCTCATTTGATGATAACAACGGAGGTTTTCTTGTGATGACCAATGGGCACATAAGTTCAAATAACAGAAAAAGCGACGAAACACCTTCTTGTACAATCAGAGGTGAAGATGGAATACTGACTGGTAGGGAAATTCTAGCAGATAAGAAGAAGAAAGCTTTCACTTTAATTCCGACAACCTTGCCTGTTTCGTTTGAAAAATACTGTAAAGATGGTATTCTAAAATATCATAGCGGAGCTGATTGCGGTGATGAAACCATTGAGCGGGGAGATGTGGACCAGGCCCCTTATAATATGGTGCAGCATGCTCTTGTGAAACCGGACTTGTTTCAAGGGCTGCTGAAGTGCATGATGATGACTTGCGTCAAAAGTATGTGTCTTTCGGTAAATGGGACCATGGTCTTTGAAGGAAACACGACAACAGAACTTTTGAAAACTGTAGCACACTCCATTGAGTCCCTCGAAATTATTTGTGGCTATGAAATAGTGTTTGCAGAAGCTGTAAGGTAAGGGAACTGCACTTTTTAAATATAGGGACATTTGTATTTTCTTTGATTTATTTCCATTAACATACCATATACGTTGCCAAAATCCCTGCTGTTGCGCTATTAGACTAATTCCGGAAGAAATTAGATACACATTACGGTCGCTAAAGATGACCATAGGTGAACAAAGACTGAGGCTGGGAGGTAGCAGTTATGGTAGCCCTCGGCCTTTAAAGCTATTGGCTGGCCCAACTGGCGTTCCATTTAAATTGGATAATCTGTCTTATATGTGTGAAGAGGGGTGGACTAAAGGTAAAGATGGTGAAGGAAACGTTCTTCAACAGCTAATATGCGAAAACTGTGAGACTCTAAGAACGCTGGAATTGAGCTCGCGAAGTACAGATTTTTGCGACAGCAATTACTGGAAGCACGCTGGAGTTTCGTATGTTCATGATAGCACCCTGAGGGATCTTGGGGGATGCTTGCTTTCGAAAACCCCTATGAGAAGCGCTTGTTTGGAAAAGTTGATATTAAAACGAGTAAGCGGTGCTCAAGATACACCTTGTCCTGCCGTACAGACCAATGTGTTCCCCTTGATGTCTGTGAGCTTTTTGACCCACTTATGTCACTGGAAGAAAAAGAATTGGGACTCTTTAGCGGGAACGGTTGGAGTTTCAGAAGTGCACTTTGTAGAACATCACACATCATTTGTAGAAAGGGGATCACGAGGGGTGTTTGATATGTTTGGCTTTCATCCGGCCCTTGTATTCTCAAAACTTAATCAGGGAGTCTTAGTTACGAATCAAGATGGGCTTGATAGTATTCGAAAAGAGGGATCATCATCGACACCTCAATACTCCGAGTTTGTGGATGTAGCCGTTTGCTCAACCTTGGCCAGATTGGAAAAAGGTAGTCTTTGCTTTGATGACGATGGTCAACAGTGGAAAATTTTAGTTGATCTCATAGGAAATACTCGTACTATTGTGCCTGGAATAACTATTAATCTCTTGCCCCATTGTACAGAATGCTCTTTGTCGCCCCGCGACTGTTCATGTGACGGAAACAGTGTTGAAGACCTCCATTGTCACTTTACGGTGGATCAGCAACTTCCTCATGATGACGATTGTTTTGCTGTAGACAAAGACACACACAAAAGACGCTTTGGTGTTCACGATAGTCTTTTGGAAGAGGGAAGCTTAGTCCCTGAAGAATTCTGTTGTCGCCTGTTGCAATTTATTTGTTTCCTGGGAATTCAATACCGTTCTTTAATAGAAAGAAACCCACAAAATGCCGCTGAAGAAGCCCAAATGACAATTGGCTCGGACAGCTATGAGCACAAAGTTCTTTGTGCGATTGAAGAAGCTCGTCAACAGGTAGTAAATGATGACCCATGTCTGGACCCTGTGGCGAAAACCATGGATGGACTTGCCAAAAGAATTTACAAAAAAGTGAAAGCGATTTTGAACGGTGATGATGAATCGAGCATAATACGACCTCTTAAACCTATGGAACTGAAACTCAATGTACATTACATCAGCAGCTTAAAATATGTTGAGCTGGACGGGACCAAGAATATTAGTCAAGAACAGTTTGGAGAACTGTTTCATGCACTTAGAGGCAACAAAGTGATTGAAGAATTTTGTTTGTCCAGAGGTGAATTCCTTGATTGGGATTTCGTAGCGAGTGACGATGTACTCCCCGCTTTGATTCGAGAAAACACCTCTTTAAAATGGCTAGCAGTACGCAATTTACGTAGGAAAAAGGTTGATCGAGCACGCATAGAAGAAATGAAAGAAGCATTTGAGGCAGCTGTCTGTGCTAACACAACGCTGGTTAGCATAGATTTGGTAGCCTTTGGATGCTGTGGGCAAGGCATTGAAGGAATATTTAAGCCTATCCTCCTCTCACCGTCGCCCTCCCTCCGCCACATAGACTTTGCGGGTAACATCCTACTCGCAGAAGGCATCATGGAACTTGTTGATGCATTGGCATCCAAGGAATCGAAAATCAAGCAAACAAATCCACGTTATGCAATAGCAGATGATGGGGGCACTCATTGTGACACGAAAGCAATGCCTAATGTTGCAAAGTTTCGAAAGGATAGATATCTTCTTGACTGCCTCTGCCTAGCATCCAACCTCCCAGCGTTCAATCTTCTTTCATTGTCACAATCCCTTGATAAGGAAAAGACTGTCCGGGCACATTGTGAGCCCATCTTAGACCGTACATGTCGATCATACACTCTCCCAAAGTCTGAAATAATTGAAAACGGGATGTTTGATCCAATGTAAAGCAATAAGAAGCAAGAAGGGAGTCGCGCTCCATCACCCATAATTAGAAATGTCCAAAAATAAAAGAACGGAAGAAAGAGAAAAAAAGAGAAAAAACGAATAAAACCACAAAACACAAAATTAAATTTCATTCAAAACAAACAAAAAAAAACAAAATTATGTCATCGCGGCGTTTTTTTTTTGTTTTTTGTTTTTGTTTTTTGGATGAAACAAAAAAATTATTTTTAAAAAATAAGTGCAACAAATTAACAAAAAAAAGAAAAAGAAAAATCAATTTTTTGTAGATTGTGTTTCTTTTGTTCTTTGTCGCAGGGGGGGTGTGATTTGATTTGATATGTTTGCTACAATATTTGGTAAATCATCTTCGAGATTAAGGTCATCCTCCTTGTCCTACCGTTGCCTGACTAGTAGCAGTGCTTTAACAATGACAGGGACACCAGGCTCTTGCGCTCGCACTTGTGTCGCTGCAGAATTATGGTAAGGAGAGAACTGACTACTGACAAAAGAGACTTTGTTCTGTGTTTTAATGTGGGATTATGTCAATGAGCTTTTTTTTTGTGTATATACTTATTTGTATGATTTGTTTTTTATTGTTATGTTTTTTTTTTGCTTAGTTCATCCAAAGAGTTTTGCCATAGGAACAATCCTAATAGTAGCAACAACCAATACTCTTCTGATGTTTTTATTCATCCACGAAGAAACTTTTCAACATCCAATCAAAACAGCAACAGTAATAATAACAATAATAATAATAATAAGAATAGTAAGAATCTCAACAAGTTTAGTCAGACCCTCACACAGAGTAAATCAAATGGCGCCTCCCAGGCAATGCTCTATGCAACAGGCCTCACCCCTGAGGATATGAATCGCGCCCAGGTTGGCATTTCCAGTGTGTGGTACGAGGGAAATCCCTGCAATATGCATCTCAATGATCTTGCCGCAAAGGTGAAAGAAGGTGTTCAGGCCGCTGATCTGGTCGGTTATCGATTCAACACCATCGGAGTCAGCGATGGGATCTCTATGGGGACGGATGGGATGAGTTTTTCGCTCCAGTCCCGGGATCTTATCGCGGATTCTATCGAGACAACGATGAGTGCACAATGGTATGATGCCAATATCTCCATCCCGGGCTGTGATAAGAACATGCCTGGGTGATTAATCGCCATGGGAAGGCTCAATCGACCCGCGTTGATGGTGTATGGAGGTACCATCCGTGCAGGATGCGGTGCTCGAAACCCATCACAGCCTTTGGACATTGTATCTGCTTTCCAGAGTTATGGGGAGTTTATCGCTGGTCGCATCTCGGAGGAGGATCGCTCGGATATTGTTCGGCATGCGTGCCCTGGTGCAGGCGCTTGTGGAGGGATGTATACGGCGAATACGATGGCCACCTGTATTGAAACCTTGGGCATGAGTCTGCCATATAGCTCCAGCACCCCAGCAGAGGATCCATTGAAGATGAAGGAGTGTTATGAGGCTGGAAAGGCCATCCGAGTACTGATGGAGAAGGATATAAAACCGAGGGATATTATGACAAGAGAGGCGTTTATCAATTCAATGGTGATTACCATGGCATTGGGAGGATCCACAAATGCTGTGTTGCATTTGCTTGCCATGGCTCGTGCTGTCAATGTTGAGTTGACTCTAGATGATTTTCAGGCAGTGAGTGATCGCGTACCTTTTATCGCAGATTTGAAGCCGAGTGGTAAATATGTCATGGAAGATTTGCACCGGATTGGCGGAATTCCAGCTGTGATTAAATACTTGTTGGAAAAAGGCCTTTTGAAAGGAGATTGCCTGACTGTGACCGGGAAGACCCTGGCCGAGAATGTAGCTGAGCTCCCAGGATTGCCAGAGGGCCAAGATATCATCTGCCCAATTGAAAAGCCGATCAAATCTACCGGTCACCTTCAGATTTTGAGAGGAAATGTTGCCCCAGAAGGTTCTGTGGCGAAAATTACTGGCAAAGAAGGTTTGGTATTTACCGGAACGGCGAAAGTATTTGATGGTGAGGAGGATATGCTAGCGGCATTGGAGCAGGGCAAGATCGGCAAAGGACAGGTGATTGTAATTCGATACGAAGGACCAAAAGGTGGGCCTGGAATGCCAGAAATGCTGACCCCGACCAGTGCCATTATGGGAGCGGGTCTGGGCAATGATGTTGCCATGTTGACTGACGGCCGCTTCTCTGGAGGCTCCCATGGGTTTATCATCGGCCATATCACCCCCGAGGCACAAGAAGGGGGCCCCATTGCGCTCATCAAGGATGGGGATACAGTGAAAGTGGATGCGGAAAATAAGCGAATTGATATGATTGATGTTAGTGATGAAGAGATGGAAAAAAGACGTAAGGAGTGGAAACAGCCCCCACTGAAAGTAAAGAGGGGAACTTTGTTCAAGTATATTAAGCTTGTGAAGTCAGCCTCTGAAGGATGTGTGACGGATGAGTAAATATATATTAGCAGCTGTTTCATTGCACTCGAAGCACGAGTCGTTTTTGTTTGTAGCTTATCTTGGCAATAAAAGCAAAAAGAAAGATCATTGTAATATATAACCTAATTATAAAAAAAGCCCCTAAAAGGCAACATAACCAAAAGAAGCCATTATAAATTGTACGCAAAATAAGCCACAAATGAAGGAAGAGAGAAATTCTGACACAATGGAAATTTATGTATGAATTATTAATATAATGAATTTCCAAATTAGTAAAACTGAGAATAGTTTTTTTGTTTTTTCGCTTTTTTGCTTTTGTTGTAGTTGTTAATTGTTGTGTTGTTTTTCTGATTAGAGTTGTTTTTTCTATTATATGTGATTTATAATCTAAACATTGGTCTTCGAGAAGGAGAAGCGTACAGCAAATCAGTTGGAAACCTACCGTCCTCTCAGAAAACGCCTAGTGCCAGTTTGCGTTATCTTCCTTTTGTTTTTTTTTTTCTCTTGTTTTGTTTCCCTTGTTCATCTCTTTCCCTTTCTTTTCATTATCCCTTATTTCCCCTGTCCTATTTTGACACTCTTTGTGTGCTCTCTTTAAATATTTGCTATACTTTGTTTCTTTTCTTCCACGTTTATTCGTAATGAGGCCATCCATTGCTCCAGGTGCTTCTTTGAAATCTTCTTCCTACTCGTTCTATATTTTCTGTCTCTTTACTTTTCTGGCAATCTTTGGATCCAACACATCTGCTACCAACGATTTATTAGACACACCGCCGGAGCGCTCTTCCTCATCCTCTTCAGACTCAGCAATCACTTTAAGACTCTACTGTGTTCATAAGACTCAGCCCTACGCAATTAAGCGTTATTTCACAGCTATTCCATCCGCATTTGGTCCCGGTGTGGAAGACACCATCTCTGGGGGAATTGTATTTGGGGACCCACGAGATGGGTGTGATGGCCCACCTGGTATCGGCACTTATAATCCAAATAGCCCCTTTGTGATGTTCTTGGACGAGTCATCAAAGTGCGACTCGGGTATGGTTGTTTACAATGCGGCTGTTAAAGGCGCAGCTTTGGTTTTAATTGCAAGATTGCCGTCTTCACCATCTGCTAGTGAGCCTACCGTCTACGAGGCGTCTCAACCCGGCTTTTATAATAGCACAATGAAGGGTGCCTGGGTCCCCTCCTTTAGCATTAGTTATGAAGTCTCAACAGCTATTGAACGTTATACACGAGTTGCATATTGCTCTATCACAGCAAATGCAGGGTTTGAGACCTTGTATGAATGGGATCCCAAAATCGTAGCAAGTATATCTGCAGCAGCTGTGTTGTTGATTGGGGTAGCAATCATAATGAGCATCTACACGTACTTTAAACGCCGTGATGATGGGACGAGTGGACCTCCTGATTCAGCAGGCCGTTACAGAATGCCCAAAGGAGTACCCAAAGAGGTGGTGATGAGTTTTCCAGTAGTGGAGTACAACGAAAAGGATGAGTTGGAGAAGAAAACAGAAGAAAAGAGAAGAGAAAGCCTGCAAAAGTCTGGAGAAGAAAGTGTAGATAATGGACAGACATGGGATTTGGACTCGAACGATGAAGAACTGTGTGCAATTTGCTTGGAGGCCTATGTTGATAAGGACAGGCTTAAGCTGCTTCCTTGCAATCATCGCTTCCACTTGATGTGTATAGACCCTTGGCTATTGACTGAAAGCAGGGCTTGTCCGATGTGCAAGCGATGTGTCCTTGCACCAGCAGACACAGATACTTACCCATATGGCGAAGACGCAACTGGGCAGCCTTATTTCCAGCACCCACAATCACAGCAAATTGACCTTTCTAATGCTCCGGCTGATATAATAGTGGAAGAAATTTCTGAAGGTGAAATTGGATCTATCCCAGATGCGACTGTCAACCAGAATGATTCCCGGAACTACAACGACGGCCAAGTGAACATAGAACTCTCCGTGCTTTCAAACACTGCTGTGCAACAGATAGATAGTCATAATATTGAAGACGATGATTATGAGGAAGAAGCCGATAAAGAATCGCAAGAAGATGATGACCAAAATAGAACTGCAGCTGAAGTCAATCCGAATGAGAACGAAGCTGTTGGTAAATACTCAGGGGAAGATTTAGTGGCGATGGAGATTCTAGCTAACCAAAATGACACGGTCCCTGGAGAAGTATTTGGTCGAAATTAGTATGAAAAACGCTTACCAAAAAGGCTTTGGGGACGAGGGGAGAGCTTCTTTTCTTCCGAAATGTACTTGAAGCGCATGTTTTGCCATTACTAATGCAATCATGGGAGCATGATGATGAGAAAAAAAGCATTCCTGGCCCGACGCTAACCAGAACCGAGCAATATAGCTCTCCGATTGGTCAAATAACCGGACAGAAATAGAGCACACCATCTTCAATTAGAATTCACGACGGCAACCGGTGACCCCACACTCTGTACATCAGCAACGGGATTGGTGGAAATAAAGTTGCAGAAAAATTTTGCAAAGTTATGTACATAGTTTTTTGAAATAAAAACTGCTTAAAACAACAAAAAAAAAAAGCCAAGACTTTAAAATTGGGACCATCTTGAAGAAGAGAGAATTGCAGTCGAGAGGATTAATTTAATTAACTAAGTAACTTAATTAAAAAGAGTTGTCGACACTCGACATCTTGAGAAAAAAACCCCTTTTCATAAACACTCTTCAGTACAAAACCGGATACAAAACCCAAAATCAAAACAAAAACAAAAACAGTTTTTCCTTTTTCCCTGTTTTTCCAAATGTTTTCAACCCTCAAAAAAATAAAAAAAAATAAAAAATAAAAAAAAAAAGCCTCAAAAACGGGTTTTTTTTTAATTTTTGCAAAGAATGTACCGATGCAGCCCTGTGATTGGTCCATTCCTTCTGTCGCATGACCTCATCTTAAAATAATTGGCCCTTCCCTTTAATCTCAAGGCTTTTTCCCTCAAGTCCTTGGTATTACATAGCAAGATAACCCGCAAAATCAGCAATATAGGAGGCCCGATACCGCAATGTATGTGTATAAGGAGAAGGAGATTGGATTTTTGTTTCGGTTTTTAATGTTCCGCGGACGTCTTCGGTCTTTGGAGACCGAGACCCGACTCTTTGTTAGAGTATCCGGGAGTTTGGGTGTGAGTGGTCGATGGTTTCCTTGGGAAATGGGACCCCGTTTACGGTTTTGGGTTTGGTTTTATGCATATAAAAAGGGAAAGAAGGGTTATTGAAAAATCTAAAATTAAATATCAACAAAAAACGAAACGAAAAGATAGCAAAACCGAATAGATTTAATTTTGTTTGTTCATCTGCGTTTCAGAAGAAAAAGAAAAAAAAAAAAAGTTGATTTCACTCCAAAACTCTCTTTGTGTGAAAAAGAAAAAAGTTGATTTCACTCTAAAAATCTCTTTGTGTGAAAAAGAAAAAAGTTGATTTCACTTTAGAAATCTCTTCGTGTGAAAAAAAGAAGAAAAAAGTCATGTCAGTTGTTCCCTTGGACAGTGCAGGCGACGTGGAAGTGGAGAACATCCCCCCCTTAATTAAAGATGATGTATTGACTTCCAAAAAGCCCACCAGGCCTCATAATAACACTGACTCACAGGAAACTGCCCTGGACTCGAATACACGTGGAAAAATCCCATGCAGTCTTCGACTGCCTTCCTTTCGGACTAATGACAACAGGAGCAACAGCCGCTTGGAGGAATTCATCGCAAAGTGTTTTTCTTGTAATTGCACAGACGAAGAGTTGTTCAAGCTCCTTCATAGTGATGTTATTGGTGCTAAACAATGCTTTAAGAGTCCTTTTGGTTATAGGAATATGATGTATGCTGACTATTTTGCTTCGGGGAGATCCCTGGCTATGGTGGAAGAGTTTGTTGCCCAAGAAGTGCTTCCATTCTATGGAAATACTCATTCGGAACAATCTATAGTTGCTGTGTCTACCCATTCTTTCCGCAAGGATAGTCGAGATTTCATAAAGTATCACATGGCAGGTGAAGATTTAAGCCGTGCCAATGAGTTGCAGGTGGTCTTTTGCGGTAGCGGAGCTACAGCAGCGTGTAATACGCTCGTGCATATGTTTGGTTTGCGAACGAAGAGCCGTATGCTCTGGGACCGTGTGAGTTTTGATGCACATAGACGTCGGTCTGCCATGAATGCCGCCAATTACAAGAATCTTTGGAGTGTGCTTGGAGGAAAATTAAAAAGGAAAAGTGTGCGTCCTGTTGTCTTTCTTTCTCTTGTTGAACATAACTCCAACCTTCTACCGTGGCGGGTTAATTCATTTGCTGATGTTGTCTATATTCCTTTTGATCCTATAACCTTCCAGCCAGACATGGATGTGCTTAGATTACGTTTGAAGGAGTTTCACGATCGGCCGTTGAAAATTGGATCCTTTTCGGCCGGATCCAATATTGTTGGCGTCCCCATCGATACGCATTCAATTAGTATCCTCCTGCATGAGCATGGGGCCTATGCTGTATTTGATTATGCCGGTGTTGGTGCCTATCAGACAGTTGATATGTTTGGGGCTCAGAGTGGGCATCCCATGGCATACAAGGATGCAGTGATGTTCTCACCTCATAAGATGATAGGAGGCCCACAGGGGTCTGGTTTGCTTATCATGCAGAAAGAGTTAATGCGTCGATTGACTTTCGAAGAAGAAAATGATGTGGAAGGACTTGTAGACATCAAGTTGAAGAATAAGGATTATATGATGAAGTTAAAAGATAAAATGATGGCAAAAGTTGCCAAGAAAAACAAAGCAAAGAAGAAGTTTGACGTTCGACACGAACATATTCAATACAGCCGGGATAGAAACCCCTTGAATGTGTATACCCCAAGCAAAGTAGGCGGGGGCGTGGTGGATTTTACATCCGTGTTTGACCAAGTATACCTTGCCCATGATCGTGAAGGGCGCGAAGAAGCTGGAACGCCAGGCATTGTGTCGGATATTCGGGCAGGGCTTGCATTGAGAGTTCAGAGTGCCATAGGTTTAAATAGAATCATCAAGCGTGACCACCAGTTGTGGGAAGTTGTTCGTCGCCGCCTGCTAAGCAATCCCGATCTGGAACTCCTTGGCAGCACATCGGAGACGGTCGCCCGAGTGCCTGTAGTGTCCTTTCGAGTTCGTTCTCGCGTGGGTATGTCCGGAGATCGCGTGTGGGTACATCATAATTTCGTTGCGGCTCTTTTAAATGATCTGTTTGGTATCCAGGCTCGTTCTGGATGTATGTGCGCAGGTTTATTGACAGCTGAGCTGCTTGACATCTCCGACGAAGAGTGGCTCTTCTATGAAGATATGTTCACGTCCCCACACCACGACTCTCGATCCAAACAACACTTTGAACTATGCAAACCTGGATTTACCCGACTTGCCTTTAGCTATATTGTCACTGATGCAGAACGAGACTTTATGCTGGATGCCATAGAATGGGTTTCCCAAAATGCCCACCATCTTTATCCTTTTTACCAGTATGATGCAGCCACCGGTGCCTGGTCCGCAACCCGAGCCGGCGAGGTGCAATTAACCTGTGCGTTGTCACATGAAGCCTGTCTAAAGGAAGCTGATAAACTCGTCCAGGCGGGCAAGAGTCTACCCTCATCAGGTAAAGTGAATCCATTTTACTCTATCTGCCAAAATGACTCAAAATTGCAAAAATACCGATGGTTTGTTCTCCCCGAAGATATTACAAGTAGTACAGAGGATGGCTGTACAGGCGCAAGTATACAAGCTGGCGGAGTCCACTAGAGCCAGAGTCTAATAAGCGGGGTTCTAATGATATAATAACAATCGCGATTATGCAATAACACTCCAAGATCCATTGTTTTAAAGCCTTTACTACTTCTTATACATTTCGTAGTTTAAATAAAAACAGTTGAACAAAAACAAAAAGGGAAAAAGAAGCAAAACATGTACAAAACGTGAAAAAGCATTACATCATTTTAAAAAATAAACAAAAAGGCACGTGACTAAAAAAAAAGAAGTGTTTCGAAACAAAAAAAAACCCGGGAATTCTTTTGAAATTTTTTCTCTTCCAATTTTCTAAAAAAAGAAAAAAAAAAAAAAAAAAAAAAAAAAAAAAAAAAAAAAAGGCGCCAAAATTTTTTTGGTCAAAAAAGTTTTTTTGTTTGTTTTTTGTGTTTTTTTTCAAAACAAAAACTTCGCTTTTTTCGTTTGATTTTTTTTTGATTTGGATGGATTTTTTGATTCTGGTTCAGATTTAGATTTGAATAGTTTTTTTTTGTTTTTTTTTGTTTTTGTTATTGGCTCTTGCTTCACTTTCTGTCCCTATATCTCCCTATCTAACCCTCTTCTTTACACCCGCACTGTTTTATTTTCCCTGCATTTTTCCGCTTTGTTGATTTTTCTAAACAACAAAACTTAAGCATACAAAGTAAGAAAGCATGGGTGATCCTTCATCCACCGAGGAAGCTAATAATCAGGTATTGAAGCCTTTGAATTCCTCGCCTTCATGTGTAAACTCAACAACAACATTCATGAAGGGCCCAGAAAAGATGGAAACTGATTCACAATGCAAGGATGCGTCTGGAAACGCGCCCTCTACCAAAAAGCTCAAGCGCGGTGCAAGTACTACCTTGGATAGCAAAGTTTTGCCAAGCTCCTTTGAAAAAGAGCTTAAAGAGTGGCATGAAGATGAATCCTCAATGCTAAGTGTGGAAGAGTTTGCCGCTGTGGCAGCTGAAGCGCGCAGTAAGGAAAATGAGCAGCCTATGGAGGGCGTAGAGCACTTTGAGGGTAAAGAATCCGGGGCTGGAAGTGGTGCCAGTAGCGCTGGTAACAAAACATCTACGTGTACAACTTCGTCATCCAAGGGCAAGGTAAAGGTCAGCACAGAGAAATACTATGAGAAACTTCTGAAGAAGTGGGAGCGTCCACCTGTTGAAGAAGCATTTCAACCGACATCAAAGGAGCTTCCGCTGACGACTGCTGACAATGGAATCGAGGGCTATTATCCAACCAAGAACCTTATCTTTCAACAGCTGGATGTATCAGACTATATTAGCTACCGTAGCACGGTAATACCGGGAATGCCTGGTTCGCGGAAAGGTCCTGTTCCGGTAGTGCGAATGTACGGTGTAAACGAGTCGGGAAACAGTGTGTTGTGCCATGTCCATGGATTTCTACCGTACTTTTACATTACTGCTCCATCGTATGCCACTCAGGAGATGCTAACACCTTTTCGCAACCGACTAAATAGCTTGGTTGCGAGTGAGAGCGGCAATGCTAGCGATTCAGTCACTGAACCTGTGATGAAGGTGGAATTGGTGCACAAGGCCAGTGTTATGCATTTCCAAAACAATGAGCTACGCCCCTTTTTCCGAATTACTGTAGCCCTTCCAAAGCACATATCAGTGACCAAACGTGTACTGATGTATGGAGACTTTGAAAGTGTTGGTATTAAGACCTTCTATTTTGACGCATTTGAAACTAATCTTGAATTCCCACTGCGCTTTATGGTAGACACCAAAATTGTTGGCTGTAATTGGATTGAACTACCGTCGGGTAGTTACTCTGTTCGTTGTCGCTCTGGCGACGCTTATCACCATAATGTTGCAGATGGCCGATATGAGAAGGGGGCGACTGTTGAAGACGATGTAGACCCGGAAAACAGTAGAGTACGTGACACTGTGTCCCACTGCCAAATTGAAGTTGATGTAAGCTACGATAAACTCATTAGTCACCCGGCAGAAGGTGATTGGGCCCATATAGCACCTGTGCGTGTTTTAAGCTTTGATATTGAGTGCGCTGGAAGACGTGGGGTTTTTCCAGAGGCTAATGTTGATCCTGTTATTCAAATTGCAAACATGGTTAGTGTTCAGGGACAGTCACGACTGCTGGCTAGAAATGTGTTTACATTGGATACATGTGCAACAATTATTGGTTCAACAGTAAAAAGCTTTAAGGACGAAAGGGCCATGCTAGAACACTGGTCAGAATTTGTTCGCCTAGTTGATCCTGATCTCATTACTGGATATAATGTGGTAAACTTTGATATTCCTTATCTTTTGGACCGAGCCAAAGCCCTTAATGTAGACAGCTTTCCGTATTTAGGCCGCTTGCAAGATGTGCAAAGCAAAATGACAACAAGGACCTTTTCGTCTAAAGCTTTGGGAACCCGTGAAAACAAGGATATCTCTATTGATGGGCGTGTGCAGTTTGACGTATTTCAAATTTTGCAACGTGATCACAAGTTGAGCTCGTATACACTAAATGCTGTTAGTGCCCACTTTCTAGGGGAGCAGAAGGAAGATGTGCAACATTCAATTATTACGGACTTACAAAACGGAAATGAGCAAACCCGTAGGCGACTTGCTGTATACTGCCTGAAGGATGCCTATCTTCCCCTGAGGCTTATGGATAAGCTCATGTGTTTGTATAACTATATGGAGATGGCACGTGTGACTGGGGTTCCTCTAAACTATTTGCTTACTCGGGGACAGCAAATCAAGGTTGTGTCGCAATTATACCGGCGCACATGTGAACAGAACTTTGTAATTCCCATGAAGACGGATGAGGTGCAGGATTATGAGGGAGCCACCGTCATTGAGCCAAAGAGAGATTACTATGACGTCCCCATTGCCACACTTGATTTTTCGTCACTCTACCCATCTATCATGATGGCATACAACTTGTGCTACACTACTTTGATTCCCGCACATGAAGCTGAGACAATTTACAAAGACTGCAAAGAAGTCCATGTTAGTCCATTACGGCATACATTTTGCAATCCTTCGTTGCGAAAAGGCATATTGCCTCAGATTCTTGAGGACCTATTGTCTGCTAGAAAGCGAGCAAAAGCTGATTTGAAGAAAGAAAAGGATCCATTTAAGCGTGCCGTTTTGGACGGACGCCAATTGGCTCTGAAAATAAGTGCCAATTCTGTCTATGGTTTTACTGGTGCTACTGTGGGAAAACTGCCTTGCTTGGAGATATCGTCGTCTGTCACTGCCTATGGTCGACAAATGATTGAGCAAACTAAGCAAGAAGTGGAAAAGCGATTTAACAAGGCCAATGGCTATGAGCACGATGCTGATGTTGTTTATGGTGACACAGATTCAGTTATGGTGAATTTCGGAGTGAAAACTGTTAAAGAGGCTATGGAATTGGGTGAAATCGCGGCTAAGGCTGTTACGGAAACGTTTCCCAGGCCAATTAACCTTGAGTTTGAGAAAGTTTATTTTCCATATTTGCTAATCAACAAAAAGCGATATGCAGGATTGTATTGGACAAACCCAGATAAGTATGACAAAATGGATTGCAAGGGAATAGAAACTGTTCGCCGTGATAACTGTCCCTTAGTTAAGAACCTTCTAACTACAGTTTTGCAAAAGATTCTTATCGATAGGGATGTCCAAGGAGCCATTTACCATGCAAAATATACTATCAGCCAACTCTTGCAAAATAAGATTGATATCGCCCAGCTTGTGATTACTAAACAGCTGAGCAAAGACCCTCAGGCCCCCCAAGTTGGCCCTAAATTGGCTCATCTTGAGTTGGCCAGACGAATGCATAAGCGTGATCCTGGGTCTGCTCCAGTCATTGGTGATAGAGTTCCCTATATTGTTGTGAAAAAGACAAAGAATGCCCCTGCTTATGAAAAGAGTGAAGATCCAATATATGTTGTTGAAAACAATATCCCCATCGATACCCAATATTACTTGGAGAATCAGCTGGCAAAGCCACTCCTTCGTATTTTCGAACCAGTGATGAAGCAAGATGTTGATTCTCTGCTCACAGGTGACCATACAAGACATATTGCTGTTGCTACTCCCACCGTCGGGGGCCTTATGCAATTTACAAAGGTAACAAAGACCTGTCTGGGCTGCCGTGCCCCCCTTAAAAGTGACACGAAATCATCGATTTGCTCGGACTGCGCCCACCGCGAAGGAGAAATTTACCAAAAGCAGGTTGAGGTTACCACAGAAATGGAACAGCGGTTTTCAAAGCTGTGGACTCAATGCCAGAGATGCCAAGGAAGTCTCCATCAGGACGTGCTCTGCTCCAGCCGTGACTGCCCGATCTTCTACATGCGTAAAAAGGTGCAAAATGATTTGAAAGTACAGCATGACAAATTGGCACGTTTTGGGGGTAACTACAAAGAAGAGGTCACTGACTGGTAGTTGTTTTCTTGCTTTTTCATCTTGCCCATAATTTACCCATCATCATTTTCTTTCCGTCTTTTGTTGTTGTGTGGCTGTCTCTTCAGTCAGTACGCTTTACATAATAAATCACAATTGAGCAACGCTTGGCGACAAAATAGAAAAGATGCATTCCACTGATGAAACGGTGTGGGGCATTGAGAAGGTGGACAATATAATAGAAACCCTTGCTTTTGTTATCGAAGAAAAGAGGGGTTGAATATTTGCTTTTCTTTCGTTATTATTAACAAAAAACGTTTGTTTCAGGCAACCAAGATGGAGACCGATAAGCAGATGTGTTTGATGCCCGTGATGTTCCCAATCGCTAGGTGTATTCCCATGCAGTTGGGCCATCAAAACGCCCCTTTTGTTTATTTTCCAACCAATGAGAATCTTTCTTTCTTTAACAGACTAAATTTCGTTAGCTTCCCTAGATAGCATCAATGTTGCGGAATTGAAACAGTTCTCCATTATTAGTTAACCCTGCTGGTTTTCTATGCAAACTAAGTAGAAATAAAAAAGAGGAGTGTGCCTTTATTACCGGCACTAATGATTTCTCGCAAATCTTTGTGCGGAGAGCGGGGGATATTAATGGAGATCGCAGTTCTTCAAACGAAACTGAAATGTCGTTTGCAAGTCATCAATAGGCAATAGCTCTCGTTGGCTGCATTACTAGAATCGTCTGTTTCCATCAACGAAAGCTCACAAATCGCGGAATCTCATTTTGTTTTGGATTTTCACAGCATTCAGTTGCATAAAAAAGTAGGCAATTTAGAAAAGGAAAAGTGAACATTTATTACTATTGCCCAACTTGGAGTGCATTTGGGTTTCATTAAACTATCATTTTAAATTTGTCCGAGCAAGACAAGTTATCATAGCTCCGGCCTCTTTTCGTTTTTTAAATTGCATAAATCCACCTCACCTTATGGATAATAGCTACATAATATAAAACACATTGTAATTTATGATATCGGTAAGTGCGCGAAGTTTATGGAGAGAATCCCCTGAAATTAAAATAATGAAACTTGGGAACCAAATTTACAATGGACCGTAAAGTTTAATTATGTACCTCCTATGTACCTCCTCCATGATGATGCGTTACAACTTCAATGTACAAGACGCGGAGATGCGGAGATAGCCAGCGTCGGGTTATGGACGCCTTCTGCAATCTGCTAGAGAAGGTTGTTGATGAGCTCATTCTATGATTATTACTGTAATTATGTAATTTTAATTAGGTGTACTCGCCTAGATACAGCAAAAGGGTTATTAAGATCTAATTAAAATAAAGGATCTAAAACTATGTGTATACTTTGAAAGCAAGAATAGCCTTGAAGAAACTTTGCAAATGGGGCACCACAATTGGAAGAGACTAGGAACGGCATATTTCAAAGGCCCTTGCATTTACATGCAACTCTCAATTCGAGTTGACGTGATATCAATACTCTAATATAAACAACCCAAGTAAGCTCCCCGTATCATAAGCAACTGTGTCGGATAAACCATGTCTTCTTCCCATAACAATAATTAAGATGTATCAAATGGATTAATTCAAGCTGGAACGCTCGAGGTTGACTATTCATTTCAGTCTGTGCCATCGTCGGTTTCACTAATTACATGTCGTCAAAGCATCCTGACCTGCCAGGCTTATTTAGTTCAGTGTTGCAATTTTCTTGATGAAACCTACTGCAGCAACACATAAACCCTGTTATTCATGGTACTCATGCATATGTGGTTTTCCCATCGAAAGAAGGTGAACAAACAAACAGCCTAATGAGCCTGAAAAGTATAAAAGGGGCTTTGAAAAGCCAACTTTTTTGTTTTTTCTTCAACTTGCCTTAGATATATTATTTTCAAGTTAAGTTTTTTCTCTATCATTTAAATCTGTCGATAAATCATCTTCTTTCAATATGACCAGTCTTAACGCAAACGCAATTTCGAGATCTTCTCGTGCCAGTTTTGTATTGGAAAGCGAAATCAACGCCATCCGTAACAACCAGGACGCCCATAAGTCCAAACAGGCAGAGGCTGGCTTTGGTGATATTGAAGATGTCAATGTCCCTGCTGACAAGTTCGAGGCCAAGGATGCCCTTCAGGCTAACAGCGCTACCAGCAGTCCCACTGTCTGGTCCAAGAGCCACTTTGGTCTTCTCTGCTCTTACTGGATTGTTGGTATCCTTCAAGGTATCACCTCCACCATCTACCCTCTCGCCGTGCTTGTGTACCAAAAGGAACCAAACTTTGTCCAGTCCGCCGCCCAATTGATCACCATCTTCTGGTCATTCAAGTTTGTGTACGGTTTCTTGACTGATTTTGTTCCCATTTTTGGATACAGAAGAAAGGTATACATTGTCGGTGGTCATGGTATAGCCATTGCCATTGCTTTTTTGATGGTTTACCTTTCCCAATCTTTCTCTATTGAAGGAATCCTCGCTATTCTTACCCTGCAAAATTTCTTCTCTGTCTTTGCCGATGTTGCCAGTGACGGATACACTGTTGGTGTAGCTCATCGTGAACATGTTTCTATCAGAGGTAAGACTCAGACCTATGCTTACTCTGCTCGCTTCGTTGCCAACCTTGTCGGTGCTTTGATTGCTGGTGTGTTAATGAACGGACCTTTCTATGGTGGCGACTTTGACTTTGAAGTTTCGGTGAGCAATGTCTTTCTTATCTATGCCTGCTGTGCTGCTGTTGCCTACCCTGGTGTTATCTTCTTCTTGCATGAGGACAAGACCTTAAAGAGCCCTGGCGATAAATCAATCTTCGAGCACCTTATCGACTCAAAGAACATTCTGTTGAAGAGACCCATCTACCAGCTCATCGCCTTTACCTTGATGAATCAGACTCTCGCTGGAATGGTTAACAACACCAATTCTAATTTTGCCGGTAATGTTCTCCATATGACTTCTTTCCAGAACTCTCTTAACACCATCTTTCAGTATATTCTTCTTTTGGCCGGTATGATGATCATCAAGACCTGGTGCTTGGGATATGACTGGAGAAAGATGTTTGCTGCCACTTTGCTTGCCCAGGTTATCCTTACCAATCTTGTTTTTATCTTCATTTGGGATGTGAGTCACGACAGTTGGCTCTACGTGGTTCTTTCTGCCACCAACCAGCTTCCTTACGGTATGAACTTCATTGTTGCTTCCTATTTCATGGTTGAAATTGCCGAACCTGGTCAAGAAGCTGTCACCTACTCTATTCTTACTACTGTTCACAATCTTGCCATTCCTTTGACAACCGTGCTTAGTAACCAGATTGCTGGTGCCTTTGATAACCTCGACAATGATTCAATCAAGGCTGATACCAGTGATTTCCGTTGGGACTGGACCTACCTGCAGATTATTATTACCTGCTTGAACGCTTTGTCCTTGTTTTGTCTTAACCTCTTCCCCAGACAGAAGGCCGAAGCAAGAGCTCTGATTCAGAAACCTTCCAACCCCGCACTTGCCTGGTTCATCTTTTGGGTTACCATCTGTTGCCTTATCTACTCTGTACTTTGCAATGTACTCACCATTGTTCCATCTACTCAGTGCTTGAAGGCCATCGGAGGACCAGGATGCTAAACGGCGGAACTGACATATTTAATATGTATACGTACGAATTATTAAAACTCTATCGACTTCAAAAAGGAAACTGGCTTTTCTTTTGAAATAAAAATAATTAATTACAGTAACCATATCATAGAGATACTGTAACTACACATATGCACTGAAGGTCCAGGGCTATTAATTGAAAAAAAGTCTACAGCGAGTCACCGAGAGCCAAAGTACTGCTTACTTACTCCGTGCTCCCATACATTTCATGCAGTTGTTCACCAGTAGTTTGTGGTCTTTCAAAGGTGGGTTAATTCAACCCACGATGGGCTTGGCGGAACTTACGAATAGCGAGGCAACACACCAACACACATATCCTAAAGGAAAACAAGGCAAAGGCGGAAGAGAAGGAAGTAAGTTCAACCTCCCTGAAGTACAAAGACAAAGTAACATTCCATTCTCAAAACAATTTTTCCCTCGAAAATTGAAGATTGGAATGCAAAATAAAAAGTGTGTGCGATTTTTTTATTTTATTCCTGATTTTACTTTATTTTTTTCCTTGTGCCAGAATTTCCTTGTTCTTTGTTCTTTCCTTTTTTTTTTTTTTTTTTTTTTTTTTTTTTTTTTTTTTTTTTTTTTTTTTTTTTTTTTTTTTTTTTTTTTTCTTTTTCCTTTTCTTTTTTTTCTCTTCTTCTTCTTTTTTTTTTTTTTTTTTTCTTTTTTTCTTTTTTTTTTTCTTTTTTTTTTTTTTTTTTTTTCTTTTTTTTTCTTTACTTTTTTT
>PDIM01010333.1:78374-89947 GCA_002811675.1 Ichthyosporea sp. XGB-2017a
TAGTTTTGTTGTTGTACATTTTTTTTATCAAACTTTTCTTTCTTTTTCTTCTTTTTTATTTTATTTTTAGTGTAAATATATAATCGATCAATCAAATATATATATAATATAAAATGACCACAGAACACCTCTTCCCTGCAGGTGAACCAACAAACACTCACTCACCCTCCACCAATAACAACCAACACTCCTCCTCCTCCAGAAGGATGCATCGTCTCCTGAACGAATATGCCAGTGTAGAGGAGATTCTCGCACAGCATGTCTTTGACTGGGAACGCCACCAGAAGATCGACAGAGCCTATTTTGCTCGCCATTTTTTACGCGTTTACTTGGATGATTTATTCGCTCAAATGTTCTTAAAGAAAAAAACTGTGGCGTCTCGCCTGGCCGCCTCGTCGTCTTCTTCTTCTTTGGGAAATAATAACACCAGTGGGGGCAGCGGGGAATCGTCCTCCACCACAGTCGCAAATGGCTGCAGGCAGGCCATTTCGTATTTGGCGGGATATTTCCAATCCGTGGCAAATGGTTACCATGTTGCGTTTCATCGTTTTCGCTTCATCCAGGCGTCTCCCTATAATCGACTCGCTTTTGTTCGACTCTTTGACGAGTGCTTTTCTGGATTTGCAGTAGCGGGGAAGTCAAAAAAGGATTCGTCTTCAACACGGCCGAAAGACAACAAAACTGACAATAACAGCGGGGCAAATGACCACGATACAAAGACGACAATGGACTATGACCAGAAGGAGGAAATGAAACTCAAATACATAGACCTGCTGCAGTTTGCCAAAATGTTATGCCTGGACTTTCCTTCCAGTCTAATGAAACTGAGCGTGACGGCAGAAGTTAGCATGGTCCTCCTCAGCACGCTACCTGCTACTCCCAATGGGGAATGCGATTCTGGCGCGTGCTATAGCCTGCACTCTGTCAGTTATGAGGGGTTTATCACCACTTTTAAGTTGTGTTTCCTCTACCGGGAGTTTCTCGAGGGTATCAAGTCTATTATGGATAGTTTGTATAAGCATGCCCAGGATGTGAGGGTTGTATTGGATGAGGGGGCTGGAGGCAGTTCCTCCGAGCTTGCGAAAAAGGGACATAGGGCGAAAGGAACACGATGGCTGAAGAGGAAGGGCAATGGGGAAAAAAAAAAAAGTAAAGCCTCATCTAACAAGGAAGGGGGTAGCAATAAAACCAAGGGGGGCGCAGGGAGTGGGGATGAGGGCGAGGAGGATGTTTCATCGTGCGAGGGGGACGAAGAAGTTGAAGATAACAACCAAAAAGTGCCCGAAGATAGGACAACTCGATCCAGACATTGCAATGCTGGATGGGACTTTTCCTCAACCGATGCATGCCCTCACTCGTGTCAACAAGTTCGCGTGGAAAGTTTCCTCATGACCCTGTCACTAAGGTACAAAGATATGGATTGTCTAAAGCCCACCCTGGGTTTTGTTGAAAGGCTGGTGCGCCAGGCTTCTGAGAACGGGTCTCAGTCAGTGGGGGATCATGGAACAAGTAGATATAGGGACCGAAAACGGTCTACTAGCGGGACTATAAGCTTTCTGGAGTTCTTGAAACTATTTGTTGGTGATTTTGCATGCTTGAATGTGTATGGGGCGCAGGCATTGCATCACTCTGGGCCCGATGAGGGGTCCCGGTCTGTTTCAGATAGTAAAATTTGTGAGAAGAAAGACAATCACAAGATATTTCGTGATTTAGCTAAGCGCAGTATTCACGAAGAGCTCGAAGTATTTCTTCACTTTAGCAAGCAAAGCCAGGACGCTGTGTCAGAGGAAGTTGACGCTCACGTTGCTTCTAACTTTCATCCCTCTAAAGTAGGGGAAATTCCAGTAAGGTCCAAAGGGAACTCTGGCAATCCTTCAAATAGCTTCAATGATGGCAATTCAACAAATGAAAGAGAGCACGCGCAATTTCCCTTTTGTACTGATAGTGGGTACCGCATGAGCATAAAATCTTTGTTCGCGTACAATGACAATTCGTACTTGCTTGAACGACCCCCACTCGAAATCAAAGAAGTACTTAACTTGGTTAAGATCATAGTAGAAAAGAATGTAGAGGGAGGCCATAATTTTGCTGGGGGTGTTGGTAATGCTGCAAGTTCGCGACCCATGTCGGCATCATCTATGGCGTCTGGTTCACAATCCCAGAAGGGGTCCACAGCAAGTGGAGGCTCAACCCGCAAAACTAAAAGCAAAAGGAAGTAAGTCTACGAAGAAATAAATCAACTGTAAAGCTTTACACAGGTTTTGTTTGCAATGCGATGAGTTGCTTTTACACCTCAAACAAATGGCACGTCGACGCTCAACAGTTACGTATCCTGTACACGCACTCGCCTCTTCTTTTTTGATTTTGTGCCCAGCCCCCTTCCGAACCAGCCGGCACTACTCACACCCACACCCGATCCTTCCACTTCGGCAGGCTGCAGATGAGCGTCCTCACTACTAAGTTTCACGAAAGACCTTTTGTTGACTTCTTCCTTCTCATCACGATGATGTCTTTCAGCAATTATGTTTTCCTTTTGTTTTGCGAGTGACTCTAAAACGCGTATCCTCTCTTCACAAGCTCTTTCGTGCAATCCCAAATGACAAGCAATTTTCTGCAAGACATCATCACACTTGGCATGTATTTTCAAATCACTTGCCCGGTCCTTTGGCGTCCACTGGAGGTTAACAATAACAAGCTTGCAGCCCTTCAGCCCTTTGCGCGAAGGGGATGGCCACAGTTCATTATATGATTTCAGAACTTTTAAGCTGCTTCCAAACACAACAATCAGGTCAGCCATACCGGCATTTGCAATAGCGGAATCCCATCGAGTGATAGGATGACAGGCACTCCTTGATTTCTCACCGAAATGCACAATCGTATCAGATAAGCGGTTGTTGCACGAGGGGCACTTTCGAGAAGTGATATGGCGTCGAAAAGAAGTGTTTTTCGTTGTATCAAAAGTCCGATAATACACCCAAGACGCCTTTTCCTCCTCCTGCTCGGGCACCTCCTCATAACATCGCTCACAGACCTCCACAAACATATTTCCATGCAACTCCGAAAGGGCACACACACCAAAGCTTTTTTGATTCCCTGGCACTCCCTGGATCCCACTCATCATTCGTCCCAGTGCCACATTGCTGACCAGCCCGGCTTTTCCGTGGAGTCCATCGCAGTTCTGCGACACAACATGTCGGATAGTTCCCTCCTTTGCCATCTGCGTCAACACAAAATGCCCATACGTGGGCGTAACATCCCAAAAGGCGTCCTTTGGAATTTGCCCTGAGGCGGTTGTGGGAGCAGAGGCTGGCATATTGCTTAACTCGGGCTTGGATAACGACTCTTGTTTTGATGCTTCTGGTCGATTATAAAGTCCGTTCGGTCCTCTGTAGTCTGGGATATCAGCTGATGTACTCAATCCCGCCCCTGTATACACCACAATGTGCTTGCTCGTATCGATAAGTTTAAGTAAGCGTTCAAGCTTTTCTTCTACATCCTTTGGAGAATCAAACACCTCTTCTTTGCGTTGTTTCAGTTGAGCATTTTTAAAATGCGCCTTCAAAACACTCATCAAGACCGGTTGATGCTCATACACAAAACTAATATCTTCCTGTGAAATCTTTTCACATATGTCTTTACACGATTCGAACCATTCCAATAAAGCTTTGTGCTGAAAATCTGAAGGCCAATCGTCTTTTCTTCCCTCAGCTAATATTGCTGGTAATTCCGCCACGTTAATTATCTTATCTACAATATTCTTCATTCTCTTACGGGTTTCAGCCTCCTCACGCTTTTTGAGAGCAGCCAACTGGGTTTGGATCTTGGCTTCCTCCCTTGATGAAAATATAACTTCTTTCTGGTCATTACTGCTCTTTGTATGATCCATATTTTACTTAACATCCCTAACATAAATCTGTCATTTCTTAAATAAATCCATCAAAATAAATAAAAAAACAAAGCACACAGTAACTTGAGAATTTGAAAAATTTATCGCTCCATGAGGGTTTTGCTTTCTTTTTTGTTCTGTTCTTGTTGGTAGCTTTATTTCAACTGCGCAGCGGCAACTTGTATTGAAGACCAATACACATTTCAGTAGATAGTCGCTGGGTTGCTACTCAGCATCCATCGCACAGTGCCCAGAAGCAGGGAGAGTTTGTGGTACTCTGCTATTGTCAACAGGGTTTTTAGTTTGTTTAGGAAATCGTCACGGACTCTCCTGGTTACGTAGTTATGCGAACATCTGCAGTGTCGACTGATATGATCACATTTCACTTCACCACATTTCTCACACAAGAGATCCTGCAATTGATACGACATTGACAGGCGCTCAACGATATCAATTAGTCGAGACTCTAATTCTACTTTGTTGTATGATTCTCCACAATCCTCGCAAAGCCACTCACCATTCTGATCAACAATATTCGTGTCACGACAAAGATCCATATCACACACATAGTTGCAGTGGTTACAAATTACTTCACTGAGAATAAAGGTTCTGCATGGGTTTAAGAATTGTGCCTCCTTACTAAACTCGCGGACTCCAACCATTTTCAGCAAATTGCGCCTTAGCAGCTTCACTTCATTGGAAGCCATTGGAACTAAGTCAAAAATCTTAGTCACAAACTTGATATACTCAAGGGCGGGGTTGTTCATTGACAAATACGATCCGGGCAAAACAGGGAAATCTTCTGATTGTTTGTCGTCGCTGGCAGCATCACCTGAAAGCTTATGCTTGATATCTTGAACATACTTAAAAAGATCTTGAGTAAATGCATCCTTGAAAATGTGCTTAATGTACTTTTCTTCGGTAGGAAATCGATCAAATTCTGGATTAGGAACAAACGAATGACTAGGCATCACTTGCTCACCATCATTCTGAGTATCCGAGGTACTTTTCAAGCCATTTTGTTTTGCTATCGACTCTTTAAGCTTATACTTTTGATAATCGCGAATACGCAAAACATATTTTCCAATTATCGTATTGAAATACTCTTGCAATAGTTTGGGAAGATATGACTTGATATTCCACATCATCTCCATATCCGAATCGCATATTTCAGTGTCTCTGCGAATTTCCATTTGGTCTTTTTCAAGCAAGCCATTCCCAATACCATCGCCGACTGGCATAATATTTCCAACGCTATAGTTTTCTTCGAACAAATTTTCCTTATCCTCCCCAAGCCAGTCACACCCATCATCCATTTCACTGCAATGATGCGGGTTCTGGGCATTGGCTAATACTTCTTCATCTTCTAAAAACTCTTCCCGTTGTGGCTGCACCTCTTCCCCTTCCATGTTTGCGTTCACTTCTTCAACTTCAGTTTCAAAGCCACCATCATTCTGAAGACTTGCTGTAGAAAGGGCAACCATCCCCCCAAAGTTTTTGTTGTCCATCCACATGATATTTTCCCAATAGCGAAAGGGTACAATATCAATAACATTAAATAGTACATTTTTTCCAATAGCAGCTAAGATGTAGTCGGTATAGCTTTGTGCGTCTTCAAGCGTCTTCTTCTTTGTGCAAATGACAATCCGATGAAAGTTTGCAAAAATAACTTCGGCCCCAAGACGTCGAAACTCTGCTGTCAGAAAAACAAATACCCGTGTCATTAATGTAAACACATGTTTAAACAGAGCCGGATCGTGAAGCTTTGAATTGGTATAGCTTGTAAGCCACGAGTACACACGCTGCAATAGAAAATCAGTTTGAACATTTTGGGATTCATGAACGTCGTAAACCCAGGCAGTAAGCATCGACCTCAGTAGCAAAAACGCCTCACCACAAGCAGCAGTATCATTAAAAGCTGTCCCTGAGGTTCCACCTGAATCGTTTTCGTCTTTGCAGCTGTCCTGAACAGTGCGTAATTGATTAAATTCAAAGCTGCCACTTTCGGCGGCATTTCCCGCTGCTTCTGCAATAGCCCTAGATTGTAAAATGGTATTTACAGCCAATGTCGAAACAACCAGCTCTACGCAATATGTAGAATACGATCCCGGATTATTTTCCTCGACATGCGGAAGCTCTTCGAGTTGAGTTGCCAATTCATTATCATCGTTTTCTTTGCCACCCAAATCTGGTCTACCAGTCGGAGAGCTCCACAATAAATGATGATGTTTTCGCAATTGGCGTGCAAATAGAAGATCAATTGTAGGGCCGGCGTAGTCTAAAGGAATGTTACACAAAGGCATTTGTGCATATTGGGCATGCTCAAACTTATGTCGAAGACCAAATCCGTACTGCAAATAACGCGTAATAAGGTGCTCAGATGCATACCTTTGCCACAAAAGAGCAGGGTAAGTACAGTGGTCTTTTTCGAGCGGAAATTCTACATAGGGAAATTCCTCAACGCATGAAAACAGCTCGCGCAAACGGTGGGCTTTTAACAAAGTATTGATTGCCAAAAGCGTGGGGCCCCGGCCCTCCGATTTGTAGTCCATAACCAATTTGTTGGCTTTTTGCACCCCTGCAGCAACAGAGTTGACAAAGTGAACGGTAAATTCTTGATCATCAGGTGGCAGAGCACTCGTATAATCCTCCATATCGACGACAGGATGGTCTATCAATTTGCGACGTTCATCACGAAACATTCTGATCAAGTTGGGCATCTCATTGTTGCCAAACGGATCGATGACTATAATGTGCGAGTCTGTGGAAGCTGTAAAGCAAACACCAATTATACCCCTGGTATCACTAAAACTATAATACAAAAAAATCTTTCTCAAACGACACGTTTCTGGGTCAAGATACTTGACATGTGGAACGCAGCCGGTCAAATCACTAATGCCAAATGAAGTTGAGTTAGCAAGTGATTTGTTTTGGAGACTGCAAACAGAACCTAATTGCATTATAGCTTCATCCAACAAGTCTATTTTTGTCTCATATACTCCATCAACGTTGGGATCAGTAAAAATTGTAGACAGCTCCTTTCGATTTTCCAGGAAATGCCTTTCGCTCATGGATATCTGATGAAGGTTAAACGAAGGCCTGGAGCGAGGCAGCGATCTCGAAACTTTTGGATATAAGTTCATTTCATCAGTTGCTCTGCAATTCACATAGAAGACACGGGGGACCTCCACTCGAAAGTTATGGAGTCTACCATTGACAAGAGCCCATAATTTATAAACGCCCGGAGATTTCGTTTTATCCAGTTGAATTATATGCCATGGGTATACTGCAATTGCACGAGCCTGCTCGTTTAAAAAGCTACCAAGGGTTCCTCTTTCCTCGGTTCGCCTAACACCGAGACCTTCAGTTCTTCTCTTTTTCCTTTCCTCTCTTTGGAGCTTCCATTTCTGCTTTTGATGTGCCAGCCAGCCTTTATAATCCTGTGTTCGGTCGGGGGCTTCTCCAAGCGTTCCCAAAGTACGTTTAGGAGGAGACGCAGATTCTTCCCTGTCACGCTTTCTCGTACCCTGTCCATTTGGAATCGAGCCACCAATTTGAAGGCTAACAATATCTTCAATATCACCAATGTCATCATCACCTCCAAAAGGCGTATCGTCGTCATTGTTATTATCGAATAACACCGTATCACCTTCACCTTCTCCTAACATTTGAATGGCTTTCTGCGATGGCGGAGCAGGCTTTTGGATTCTTTTAAACATATTATCGATTCTCATTTGCTTAAAGGAATCATTCTTTTCAGCTACCCGCTTAAACAACCAGTCAGGGTGACGCACCCTAGGGACTGGATTGGAAATGTTTTGCATAGCTGCTGGAATAGTAACAATTTTTTGAATGGCAGATCCTAATCTTTCAATGTAATAATCCCAATCGAGGACAGAGCGAATATCCAATTCATGAACTGTAGGCGATTTTAACCAGCGCTTCAAATGCATTTCACGCACAGCGGGTTCGGCAAAGAAAATAGCAACAGGAACCGCTCTTTCTGTTACTGGGCTATACAAAGGTTTCTTGGAAATGATGAATTGGCAATTCAGACCCTTGTCTTTGATTACTTGGTCGCCTAAGAATTCCGCAAGTCTTTTAGCGGTACTGATTGATGTGGACTTTTGAGCTCCATAGTCTTCCAACGTGCGGGACATGTTGCGATTTTCAGAAATGAGATCAAAAAGTTCAGCATCTTCAAGTCCATTAGCCTTGCTATACAGCACATCCAGCCAGTGGTTAGCCACTTCAGCAACCGATGCATAGCATTCAGCTAGGGTTTTGCCTTTTAAAAAGGCATCAAACACTTGCCCCTGGAAGAGTTTAATTATTTTGAGTTCACCTCGACGCTTGATTTCAAATCCTTTTAATTCGGCCAACGATCCATCTGGATTAAATACAGCATATCGTTTCTTCAACTTTTTATCTTCCTCCTTCGACGCAGGTAAAATCATTGCCTTATAAGGACCGTCCACTTCAAAGAATATGGAATTTTCACTGTGTTGAGAGTACTGAAGGGTTTCTGGATCCACAAGATTCTGATATTGGTGGTTGGTATGGTTGTCTGAGACTCCAATGTTCAGCATCGCCCCGGGATACGAAATAGTTACTTTTGCCTTTTTCGGATTCGGGTTGTTAGTTTGAAAGTGATAGTCTTCTGGAAAACTGCAGGGTAAAACACACCAAATACCATCAGTATCGAGTTCAAGAGGACGACCAATCTTTTCCACAAGTTCTCTAGCCTCCATGATTATATTTGCGCCCGTGTTACAAACCACACCAGCCATTTCCATTGAATACCAACGTGCTCCACGTCTCATAACGTAACCATAAAATGAATTTAAAATACATTTGTGAGCAAGCTGGAGCGAATCGTACAGAACAACCATATTCTTGTTATGCTGTATTGTCAGTGGATCATCTTGGGTGGCAATTGACTCATCAGTTTTCTTTTTCCATTTTTTTAGCTCTCCTTTGTATTCATATCGACGGTCACGAAATGCTCTAACAGTGTCTACATAAAATGGATTTTCGCGCATACAAAATGTTGTTTGACGGTCCTGCACAACAGTGACTTTTCCTTTTTTGTATACTCTTTGCGAATAGGCTTTCAAGCGTTTTTTCAAAAGCTCAGCCTGCTTATCCATTGGCAGTTCATGGTATGCCACAAGCTCTTCCTCACTAGCACCTTTGCTATTAAAACTATTGCTGTTTGCATAAGGGTTGGGAAACCTTTCAGATTCTAACTGCAACTTGATCATTTCATATTCGTCACGGGTTGCTGGTAAATGTTCTCCTCGCCATGTCCACCCCATCTTGCGTTGACAAGTGGCACCGGGCTTATTGAAGTCACACGCTGCACATGTCACCTCATCTGCGATGGCGCTAGGTTGCAAACGGTTGGTAAGAATAATGTTTGGGTACATGGCCCCTACATCTAAATGGTAAATCATTGGCTTTTCATTGCGATTTGGCTGCTCAGCTAAAGGCTTTAGCTTGTCTTTGATTTGCTGACACACTTCATCGAAATTGGTAACTTCTTCCATTTTTACACCCCCTTCAGTTTCGAGGGCATATTTCATAGTTCTTTCAACTTTGTCTATCAGAGTGTTGATAGCGTCGGGCTCAATTCGAAACTTAATGGGCAAGTCTGAGCGAAATACTCCTGATTCGATTGCCTCAACGTGGCCACCAACGTACGTTTCGGTTTCAAGTAGGTGTCCTTTGAATAGACGATTATGGGCAGTTTGCTGCTTGTTCGGCATTATGATGGATGCATTGTACGCTTGTACCATGAGCAACGTCTCACACAATGTTCCACTCCCTTTTCGAAGGACTTCGTCAGGTTCCATAGGAATAATAGTACACAAAGCAAATACGAAAGGATGCACGTATTTCATATACAGATAGTACGTTGCTACGGCGTCGGAAACAGAATAGCTGGCCAGTGCCTGAGGATTGGTTCCACACAATGGTGTCATTTCTTCCGGGTCCAATTCCAGGGGATTGTACCCAAGCTTTGCCTTTGTAACAGCTTTTAGGCCTTGACTTCCCACAGGCAAGTAGCTATCTCTTTTAACCCAGCGAAAGGCATCCATGTGTATACAATGGCGGCTTTTGTACTCTTTCTGATTGTCTTGCGCAAAACCGATTTCTTCAGCCATATTAATGTTGTAACACTTAGCACGGGCCTCCACAAAAGGCCAATCAAAGGAATCTCCGTTGAACGTAACTATTATGGTGGGTTTAACAGACTGAATATGCTCGAAAAACCGCCTCAGTAACTGCTCCTCATTTTGCTCATTGAAGATGGTAAAAATACCCTCGAATTCTGGCTTTGGCGTATATTCAAAATCTTCAATATCTTCCGCAACAATCGCCCTATTCACAATAAGAAAGCCTTGCTTATCAATCATATATGAAATCATGGTTATGTTGTCAAAACTGCTATCAGGAAATTTTAAAGGCAATTTTGTACATTCAATATCAAATGCAAGTACAACTGGGTCCGGGCGCACTACTTTATCGTCCCGCCTGGTCAATGTAGCACTGTTGTCAAGACCAATCTTTACATCGTACCAAACCCCACAGAAGATGTTTTTGTCAATGGCAACTCGAATGTGATAAGGAACATCATATTCACGAATGTCATCAATAAACTCCAGACAATCTTGGCTTTGCTTTTTGTGGAAATTATTCTGATAAGACAAGCCAGAGTTATTCACAGCAAAAACGCTGTTATTATTAACACGCTTTGCCCTTTCCTTATTAGCTTTTACAACAGCTGCAAGTGTACGACGTACTTTCAAAAGCTTGGTAACATTCTCAAACGCAAGCTTTAAATAAACCTTTCTTAATCCAATCAAATGATTTTTCAGATCTAAATCTTCCTTTTCTTCGGCCTTGATTGAGGAAATGTCATATTTCTGCTGTAAATACTGCTCGACTTCAATGCTCTTCTCCTCCTTCACAGAGATATAAAAATATGGCTCATACGCAATTACAGTTTTGAATCGAGACCCATCCTCTTCGATGAAATAATACTCAACAGCTGCTTTAACACTCTTCACCACATTCCCCTTTTCAGGATGTAGATTTTCAGATTCAATCACAGTAGAATGCATATTAACAAGCCAACCGAGACGGGGCTCAGTGGCAGTTTGATCTATAAGAATATCATAACCAAACTTTTCATCCATAGCACGATCCAACAGTGCCCTCTCGAGCTGGTCCTGCATAGAGTCTGGAGGGCCACTCATCTTCCCTATCCTCCTGTAGCTCTTGATCACACGAAATTACACCAAATGCACATACACTAAACACAAAGAGAAACTCAGATCAAAAAGACAAAGCAATCAACAACAGCCGAATCAAAATCTACAAACAAACAAACAAACAAACAAACAAAAAAGACGTGCAAGACAAAGAAAAGGAGAAAAAAAAAACTTTTTCTGAAACAAAACAAAAACAAGAAAAATTGCGTTTTCTCCTTTTCCCGCCAAAAAAAAAAAAAAAAAAAAGTGCGGACAAAAAAAAAATCAATTTCCTTTTTCAAAAAGTCTGCACACCACTACCCTACCCCTAGCGTTCCAGGATGGTAAGTAGGGTTAGATCAGTAAGGGCCTTTTGATGGTTTTTATTTTTTATGGGAATTTTAGTATTTCAAATTTTTTCTTTTATTTGG
>PDIM01010333.1:108656-123322 GCA_002811675.1 Ichthyosporea sp. XGB-2017a
GTGTGTTTTTATTGACACTGTGTGATGTGTAGAACGCTGGAGCCCAGGCACAGGTGCAGAAGCGAATCGAGGCGCTGTATGGGAAGCTGGATGAGCACAGTCTGTCTGAGGGAGTGGGGAGTGGGATGCGTGGACTGGGAAAGGCTGTGGAGGAGGGAGACTTTACGCGTGCTAATGAAATCCACGTATCACTGATGCACACACACTTTGACGAGGTGTCCTTCTGGATGACAGGCCTTAAGAAACTCATTGCTTTGAATAAGAAGTGAGATATTAAAAGTACACGACCACACCCTTTCTTTTCATTTCCCTTGTCTTGGGTCTGTGGTCCTGCATCCTCATGTGCTGAATCGTGTGTGCACGTTACTATTTATTACCACTGCCATTAGAAGACAGGGGAGAAAGAATGAAATGTTGTTTATAAAGGAAAAGGTGACTTGTGAGGCCTCTCACAACACGTAGGAAATAAAAATAGAGATAGTAAGTGTACATGGAATGGTGCAGGGGAGTAAGTGAGTGCAGGGAATGGGGAAGATACACTAATAAAGGGACTTCTCCTTATTTGAGGAGGAGATGAGGAAAGGATTTCTTTCTTACCATATCCCTCTGCTGCACTCCCGTCTCCTTCGCCACACTCCGCACCTCTGACCCAATATCACGCTGTTTCCCCGCTAACACCTCCCCCTCCAGACCACTGATCCGCACAAGCAGCTTCTGGATGACCAGCTCCTTCTCCTCACATTTCGCCTCCACTGCATCCCGCTCACGACACAGTTTCGTCTTTTCCTCTTCCGCTTCGGCCGCCACTCCCTTTGCTGCGTCTTCCAGCTGTTTAGTGAGGCGCTCAATCATGCCGCTTTGCTCCTCCGCCCGCTCCCGAAGAGTTTTGTTCTCCATCGCCAGTTCTGTATTTTCTTCCCGTGACTGCTCATACTTCTCGTGGACGGCTACTAATTCCACTTGTCTTAGCTCCCGGATGGTTTTGGCGCTTTCCTCCAGTCGCGTTTCTTGATTCTCCGACAGTTTCTTTATACAATCGATAAATGTTTGGTTTTTCTCGATTCGTTTCTCCAGCGTCTCAATCATCTCCTTCTGCTCGTCTCGGGTGGTCTTCAAGCGGGCACAGGACGCGCACGAGGACGATATCGTGGGAAGAGAAGCCCTGCGAGGGGCAGGATTAACCACTCCGGTGGGTCTACCGCCAAACGCATCATTCTTCCTGGTAGGATTATTGGTGTATTCGGAGGGAAGACTTCCTGTACTCAATCTGCTTTGGCGTTTGCGAGGAGTAATCTTCTTTCCAGACGCTATTCGTTTCTCCACAGGGCTGTGGATCTCCTCTGGAACTTCAATCTCCTGCCCGCTGATGGTCATATCCTTTATATTCCCCGCTGAAGCACGGGACAGGGCCGCGGAGATAATGCTGAAGGAGGAGGAGGAGGAGGAGGAGGAGGAATAGATCTCCAAGTGAGATGGAATCTTTGTGCTTGGTATAGGGCCACTACTGTTACCGCCCCGTGACCGCATTTTAATCAATTGTCTTTGTAGGTTTCCTGTTGTTGATTGGATTCTTTACTTTCGGTCCTTTCTGCCGCTTTGCTTAGACTAAATAAATAAGGGTCTTTTACACACTTCAGTGGGGGAGGTAAGGTAATTTCACAACAACAACAACACTAAAAGGAAGCACATATTATCAAAAGAGGTAAAAAAGCCTCGAAAGTATGGAATAAATAAATTTCCTTTTACGAACTTTTTATTTTGTATGAGAAATTTCATTGTGCCAGAATTTGTATCCACGAGGACTTTTTGTGACTCTCTCATGAAAAAAAAAAAACTTTTTTATTCTTTTTATTCTCCCTCTTTAGCTCTTCTCTTCTTGCTTCTCTTTTCCTTTTTGATTTCCTTCGTCTCATATTAACATCTTTTTTTTAACAAGTCTTGTCGAACTAAACTGAACAACCTCTAGTAAAAGGGATAGCAATGCCATTCAAGCCTTTGCCATTGCTCCGAAGACCTCTACGGGCCCCTGCTGACCAATCGTCCTCGTCTCCTCGCGGAGGGCAGGAGGGGAGCAGGGCCTTAAATCGTCTTCCTCCTCCTCCTCCCCCCGCGGAGTTTTACAGCGAGGAGATGGCGTGTGCAATGACCGGGGGGCGATCATCTGTGAATACGTATGATAACAACCATTGGGAGATTGTGAGGCGTCCACGAACTGGGGCGATTATCCCATATACGGATTCATATGGGGAGGTTCTTGTGGATAAGCATGTGCGGCTGCGGCCTGTGCCCAAGACGGCTTTGAGGGATTTTGTGAATCGGGATAAGAAGGCGGCGCTAGATGCGATATCGTCTGTGGGGAAGCCGGTTGGGGACGCAGAGTTTATCTGCAATGACTTTTTTGAAACAGAGCCAACTTTTATTGAAGATCGGAAAAAGACTAAGTTCATTTCCGACTGTAATTACGTAAAGACCACCGAAAGAATAGCACTGCTTAATCAACTAATGAGCATGCGGCCAATGAGGTCGATGGTGTTTGGTGAGCAGGAGCCCTTGTTCCCTGAAGCAAAGATAGGCAAAACAGGATTCAAAGGGCTCAAGGTACTGGTGGGAAATAATCCACAGGGGTTAAATGAGCCCGGGGAGGATGACGGTATCTTTTGGGAGAAAACCAATGTGGATTCTTTGGGGACGGCTGAGCTGGCCATTCTGGTGTGTCATCTGCAGAAGGATTGGAAGTTGGAGTTGAAAGTGATGGGACTGGAGAGTATACATAAAATTGTGCTCCTACGTGCATCCCTAACACATTTAAACCTTGCCTTTAATAACTTTAGTAGCTTTCCTAGGGAGATTCTCACCCTCGAACTGTTGGAGTATTTGAATATGAGAGATAATCCAATAGAATCTCTCCCCAATGAGATATGGTATTTAAAGAAATTGAAGTACCTGTGTATTTCATTCAACCGCCTTTCGACTCTTCCACCAGGTATATGTTTTTGCTCCAATCTCCGCAATTTAGACTTGTCGTACAATACTCTTACAATACTCCCCTACAAACTCGGGCTACTCACCAAACTGGCCGTACTCAATGTTGAAGGGAATCAGTTGATAGCTCTTCCTAATTCTGTTGTACACTGCCCGTTCAAAAGGCTTTTAGTCGGCTTCAATTATATGACTCGGGCCTTCTGGAAGATGGAAATATACCAACCCCCTTCTTCACTTAAGAACCAATGCTGCAAGCTTATAGTTAAACAGCAAATTCCTTGGGCGCATTATGATATGGACACGGACATGAAAAGATATCTCCTCAACCCCGAGTACTGTGACCGATGTAACTCGGCCTATTATGGCAGCGGATTCAAATTCATTCGCCTCCAGACGCTAATAGAAGATAATCAATACCCGCTAATGATGGTATTGTGTTCAAGTAGATGTTTGCTTACCGTCAAGGCCAAATATGAATCGCCTTTTCAAACGACATTCAACGGGGTAAAAAAGATGAATTTGAAGCAGATAGGTATCCCTCAAAGGGTTTTGGAAGAAATGGGACTGGTGACAGAGGAGGACCAGCGAAGGTTTTTGGAGCAGCGACAAACACTGAATGAACAGATTATGAACGATGAAGAAAGGGCCCATTTAAAGCAAGGTAGGGCATTGAAGAAAAAGTTGTCAAAGAAAAATTCGGTGTCTTTCGCCAGCTCGAAGAACTCACTTTCTAAAGGAAGGTCACTAAGTGTAGTCTCTTCCAAAGCCTCCAGCAGATCTCTGTCTGCAACGGCCAGGCGAAGAGCCGCCGAAGAAAAAGCCTTTGAGCTGGGTCATACTGGTGCAGATATGCTTGTAGCCCGACTGCATAATATCGAGTAATTAAAGTAAGCTATTATGCCAATTAGCCTCTCAAGGCAATTAGTTGCTGGGTTATTACACAACTACACGCGCTAATCTAGAAATTGATTCAGAATTAGAAATAGAAAAATAAACCCACACACTGATTGGGACGACTGGAACGTTCCCCCGCAAGGCTAATTTGCAATACTTGAAGGAAGCTGTGTACTTATAATGACACTGGTTATTGCAAGTGAAGAAAATCATTGCATAAGCCTTTGAATCACAATCTACAGCTCCTGCTGGCTCCAGCCTTGTCCAACAGTGCGCACTCATTTACGTAATTTGTCGCAACATGTTGTTCCGCATCGTGTACTTAAAAAGGTTGGGAAGCGAATCGAAGTACACAACAACTACGTCAATAGTAAACTGTAGATGTTACATATTACCATATTACATAGTGTTATTATAAGTAGCAGCAGCTACAATATAGCTGCATGTGCATATTGTATTTTCAGATTCCCGTTGACACTTGGCACGACTCTTTTTTAACACAGAAGAGAAAATGGATAAAACAGCGAAGCAATCTTCTTCAGAGCCTGTGTGGGAAAATCCAGTGCTCTCCTGAAGCTTGAAGGGTTACAGATCAATGGGGGAAGTCCTGTTACTCATCATCATGAGGTCTAGTTCCATTCAATTGCATGAAGAAAGCTGAGGTTTATAATTAGTACCAGCCTTTGTACTTCCCTTTTCCTTCAGATAACCAAATTAAAGGGGGCGGAAAATAATAAATTGTCCATGTATTGGGTTTTGTATGAACCTTTGGATTTTTTGTAATTACTATGGAAATTGCCATAGAAGTAACATTTGTATGGAAATTCCCATACAAATGTTGTTTGAACTTTGAGTTAATTAAATTCGTCGCGCGGGGCTTTTTCTTTTTTTTTTTTTGATTTCTTTTTGTTTGAACTATTCTTCTTTTTTTCTTCTTTTTTTTTTTTTTTTTGGTTGTGTTGCAGGTTGGTTTTATTTATTTTAACCGGCGTTTTGTTGTTTTGTTTGAAAATTATTTTCTTAGTGTTGGATTTTGATTTGTATTTTAGTTTTTGTATCTGGTTGAAAAAGTAGGTAGATATGTTTTCCTCTTTGCGTGTTGTTTCTAGAAGTGCTGGAAGCCTGAGAAGTGCTGTTTCTCGCACCAGCACCAATGGATGTGCTTCTGTGTTGGGATCCTTTTCCGCTGTGAAGAACGTCATTGCGGCCCGTTCTTATGGGGTGCAGTTGAACAGAGAAGTTGCTGATGCCATTAAGGAGACAGGTAAGCTTGCCGTTGTTCTGGTTTGTGCAGTGTTGTGTGTGTTGCTTGGATTATCTGTTACGATAGATGTCTAACAGTGTTCCTTTTCTTGTGGCTGTTTTGAAAACAGATAAGGGATTGATTAGTGCACTCAAAGTAGAAATCGAAGATGCTATTGCGCCTGTCGAAGATGAAGATGTGGAAGTCTCCCACGAAAAGATGGAGGAAGCTTGTTTGAAGTACTTGAAAGAATATAATCCTTTTGATTTTAAAGTCGACACTCTTCCAGGCTTGAAATCTGTTGTGTTGAAGTCCAATCAAGGGGAGCAGGACGTTTATGTGAAGTTTGATGCTGTTAGAAGCGAGATTGAGGGTGCTGATGCCTTTGCTCCCTACAACAACGAGGAGTCCGCTACGGAAGAAGGCTTTGAAGAGGGATACAATACACAGGAGAAGAGCTTTCCTATCGTCATTACCATTAAGAACAATGCCCAGGGGAATGCATTGATGTTCAACTGCCAGACGGCCGATGGTAAGCTTGAAATTCTTAACATTACCAACGTTCCTATGGCTGCAAGTGAGGAGGAAACTGAGCAGGTGACACATGGAGAGGTATCTCTGGATATTTATGATGGCCCCAACTGCGATGAGCTCTCCGAAGAACTCACTGACAAATTATACGACTACCTTGTTGTACGAGGAATCGATGAGCGTTTCTTGAGCTTCTGCGCTGATTACCGCATTTATAAGGAGGAGAAGGAGTACCGCCGTTGGTTGAAGGACTTGACTGCCTTTGTCCAGAAGAAAACCATTGAAATGTAATTTCGATTGATCAGTAGAAAGCAAAGCACACTCTCCGCAAAAAAAGAAGAAAGAAAAGTTAAATATGTCTATTAATTACGTGCAGTGGTCCTCACCTCGATTGAATGTCTCACTTGAGTAAAGTGCTTGAACTAAAGAGTCTGGTTGTCTCACAGAATAAACGGATCATAAAACAAAACTCTGGGACACTGATTTTGACATAAAAGCACTTCATCAAACCTTTTGTTTCTCACTTCACTGAGCACTGATTTTGACACAGAAGCAATTCATCAAACCTTTTGTTTCTCTCTTCACTGAGTATGGTTCTACTATACGTTTAGTCAATGAACCAAACACTACAATACTACTACTGTTCCAAAAATTTAAAGGCTGGGTAATTAATGGTGCACCATAAATTCTTCAACCCATCTATCAACTTATGCGACTATCTTTACAAGGTACCGATGGAATTGCGGAGGGGGGTCCCGGGTCAATCCAAAAGAAACAGGGAAATCTCTATGGAAACCAAGGTAAACAAATAAATAAAACAAAAAGAATTATAACTCAAACAAAAACAAATGATCCCTAACCCCAAATTACACCCCTGTGTATAACCCTAGTGGCTGTACCAGGATCCCCTATACAAGGCCATGATCCATGGGTGACGCGGACACACATTTGTTTATTAGTTTGTGTGGAGTACTGGCTCAGACTCACAGTACAGCTACTTGTTTGTTTCCTCTCCTCCAGCTAGCCCCGGACTTCTGCTGTACTTGAAGACGTTATTGCCAGGTGTACCCCGTCCTCCTCCTTCCTATAGGCCGTACGTGTTGTTGATTTGGATTCTGGCAGCTATCTATTAGAGTCTGCCCTGTGCCCGGCTGTGGTTGATGGACAGGGAGGGGAGTTATTGTGTGTTGCTGTGTTGTGTTGAAGAGGGGGTGTTATTAACAGGGGGGGAGTGTGTGTTGTTGGGAGGTTGAGTTGAGTGTTGACTTTGTGGGGGGAGTGATTTGAAGGGGTAGTTTTTTGATGTTGTTTTAATTGAAATACCTTATCAGTTTTTTTGGGGGGTTTTGGGTGTTTTTTGTTTCTTTAGCTGAGTAGTTACTTTTTCTTGTAAATGGAACCGCGGTTGAATCTGAAAGATTTGTGGTTTTGTTCTTTTTTTTTCTCAAAACTCTCACTTAATCATCAGTAGCAGGAATAAGTAACCGGAAGAAAGCAAAGCCCTTGTGGAGTTTGCCAATTTCCGGGCGCAGCCAAGTATTGTACATGGAAGTGAGTGTGAAAGCAGCCACCGATAATAAGCGGAAGAAGAGGGAATCGTTGGAAAATACAGCGATGGATTCTTCATCTGGGAATCAGAAGGGGAGTCTCCCACCAGGGAGTGGTAATAATAGCGCTGCAAATAGCGAGCTCACGATGAGTAGCAGCGGGAAGGGGAAATCTGTTGATTCGAGCGGGAATATAATTGATAGGGGTAGTGTAGATAGTACGTCGAGCATTGTGAGTGGAATGAGCGGAAGTTCGATGGGGGGATCTTTAAAGATAAAGGGGAACAAACGGCCATCGGATGGCACATTGTCGACAATGTCTGATTCCCCAGGGAGACTTGCTCGAGCTGCGTCTACTAACGCGGGATTTTCACATAAGTACACGCCGTATTCGGAATTTTATCCGTCCCTTTGTGATGTGTGTGATAAGGCGGTGTGGAGTTGGTACAAACCTGGTTCCAAGTGTGAGTCCTGTGGAATGTGTGTTCATGATGCTTGTGCAGTGTTTGCGGACAATATGTGTAAAGATAATGCAAACACTACAGCGGATTCACATGCTAATTTATCCTCTGAATCTTCGAGGAATATGCAGCCAGCAGCGTTCCAAAAGCGATCGTTTCGACATTTGCGGTTGCCTTCTGAAGAAGCGTTTGAGCCAGGGAAAGAGCTAATCACACGTTCGAGTATATATTTTATTAAGAAGAGGCTTAAAATGGAGGCGGAAAATCCGGGGTTGAGGGATGAACTATACCAAAAGGCTGTCAAAAACTATATCGGGGAATTTTTACACGATGCTCACAAGTTTGTCAAAGACCGCAGCTACTGTGTGCAAGATTTCGAAACCGTTTTTTTAGAAACACTAGCAAGTGAGTTTGCAAATAATGCTGATGAATATGCGTTACAGCAGAGTGCCAGTGCTCGAATGGATGCGTTCAAGGAAGCTCTTCATCACTATATTTTCTATTCAAATCTTACAGTTGATCTTTCAACGATACAACCGCAAGATGTCGCTGTGCAGCTGACATTGATCGATTCTGAACTGTTTGGGAAAATCGAGGAGGACGAATGCAAAGGCAACGCGTGGACAAAAAAAGATAAGAACGAGAAAGCGAAAAATATAATGGCATTTATTAACCGGTTCAACCAACTGACGCAGTGGACGATGTGTAAAGTGCTGGAGTCCCCCAGTGCAAAGGAACGTGCTGCCACCATTATGCATTTTATTGCAATTGCGCAGCACTTACGGGAACTTAATAACTTTAATGCGGTAAAGGCGATTGTAGCTGGTCTGCAATCGGCCCCAATTCACCGATTAAAGAAGACTTGGCCTTTAATCTCATCGAAATATAAGAATATTTACGATAAGTTGGCCAATCTTATGTCCTTGGATAATAACGCAGAAGTATATCGGGAAACTCTACATTCTTCGTCTCTGCCATGCATTCCTTTTGTCGGAATTTGGTTTACTGATTTAACATACCTCTCGGCAGCGTTTTCGAAGCAACCCGAGGTATTGAAGGCAAAAACACAGGAGATTATTGACCAAATTAAGTATTTTCAAGAGCATAAGTACGTTATGCAACCAATTTTTGCTTTAAAAAGCTACTTGTCATCATTGCGATTTAAAGATGAAGATTACTGTTTCAAACTGTCACTCAAGCGAGAACCAAGACAAGAGTCAAGTGTGCCAAAGAAAGCTTCAACTTTTGATTTGAAAGCAGGATGTAGCTTGAACATTGGGCCGAATCCACGGACTTGGGACATGTCTGAATTTGATCATGCTAGTATTGATGACTGTATGGTAGCTATAACTAGTGCGGAAAAGTGTTTGGAAGCATTGCAGAAAGAGATTTCATCTTTTTATTCGGAGACGAGTTTGAAACACACCTTTGGAAAGTCACCCAAGAAACCAAGCAAAGCCATTGAAGACAAAACGCAAGAAATGTGGGATATTCAGATGAAGGTAACGCAAGTTAAGAGGCGCATGAAAAAGCTTCAGCATGAGCTGGCCGAAACAGCGAGTATGGGGTCCGCTGATGAATCGACTTCATCGGCTCCGGCGCCAACGAGCAAAAGCACCCAATTCTCATCTCCAGTTCGGCCAAGACCTTCTGTTCCTCCTAAGCCTGTAAGATCTTCATCTTCTGAAGTTCAGATGCCAATGACGCCCAGCGCATCAGAGACGGACTCAATGAATTCTAGTCGTGAGAGTGTGGCGAACAAACTGACAGGGGGCAAAGCGGGACTTGGAAAAGTGGCAGCGAGTGGAAGCAATGAAACCCCAATGAAACGCTCCCAGCCGATAGTCACACCTCGACCCCGAAGCAGAACATTTGAAGGTGTCACTCCTGTTGTGCCAAAGCAGAGTGCTAGTGCAGGCACAAGCAAAGCTGCAGGCAGTGATGGGAAGCGTGAAGAATTGGGACGCGGGATGGATGACATGCGAAGGCCAAGTATTCAAGAGACCGAGGGAGCATTAAGTGCAGCTAAGGGTGTTACCTTTCTTACTGACGATTTGGACAATGTGTCCCTGACTGGGGATACTTTGTTGGGAGACCAGGAGTTAACAAAGGAGATTGCTGAAATTTGTGCTCGAATGAAAATCCGAGAGGATCATATCAACCTTCAGGTAGATAATGCAGATCCGTGTGGTGCTGTGGATGAGGTAAAGAAACTATACAGTGAACAGCAGTACGACTTGGAATTGCTAAAAGAATACTGTGATGAAAATTGCGACCAATTCAAAGCAGCGGAAACAGCCATGACTGCTTTAGGGCAGAAACTTTCCGTGTACATGAATATGCACAAGAAAGCACGTTCTTCTTCAACGGACCAGCAATAAGTTTCCAAGCTAAAGCGGCCTAATTGGTCTACTCTGCTATTTTCTGCCATATTCCCATTTGTTGCTTCGGTGTTCTGTCTTTTCGAGTTCGTCGTGTCGATGGGGGCTGGCATGGTTTGATGAGATGATGGAAGGGTAACATAGTGGTGATTATTATGGGTGGTATTTGAGGGAAATGATAAAAAGTCGGGTGCACTGTAGTATAAATATGGTCTGAGTGATACCCAAAAGGGTCGACTCAAAAGAAAAAGAAAGAAAAAAAAAAAGCAGAGAACAAAGCAAGGTCTAACTCAACTCGATGTTGGGGCTAAATAAATAAAAAGTACAAAGCCCAATTGAAAAGGAAAAAGCTGCTTTAAACGTGAAGAGGAAACCATCAACCAGTCCTCGCTATTGCATCGCCGTCCTTTATTACAGTCACAACAACAAAACAAAAAACACTCCACAAGTCGCACTCATTGGCAAAGTAGAATGGCTCTTTGCTGTCTGCACTCAACAACACGCACGCGCAGTGAACCGAAGGGTTGAGATGTGCCCTTCCTGGTCGTGCTTGTGAGGGGGAGGGGGCTCTGCAGGTTGAGGGAGGGAGGAAGTGTGGGTGTGTGTGGTGGGAGAATCAATCCCAGAGCCCAGGGAAGTATTAGATTTGATTCATTGATATATAGCGAGTTCAGTCACCCTGCCCCCCTCAAAAAAAAATAAAAATAAGTAAATCAAGCAGACAAAAAGATATTTTAAGAAAAAGGATTTCGATTAGCTAAGCTTTGGAGTTGTTTAGAGGGAGAAGCAAAGCTCTGTTCAGACTTTATGAGCTTCTTCTGTCCGTCAATGGCGGTGAGGATCTCTGACATTGTAGTCTCCAGAACCATACCTCCCATAATCACCTCGTCCAGAATATAATTAACCTTTTCATACTCAAAGATTATATCCAACTCGCAGACATTCTCAAACTGTTTATCTAAAGTCTCCACAAACACCTGAATCAAATCCAGAATCCCCAGCTCCGACTCGCTGCTGTCCACACAGAAGCAGAAGTACAAGGTGGCATAGTGCCTGTAGATCAACTTAAAGTCCTTCCACCCGTGGAGATCCTCGCCTTCCAGAAAATTGCAGACCGTATCGGGGCGTTTGGAGAGGAGCAGGAAGGCGTCACGAATGATCTTTTGCTGGACGTCCTCAGTGCAGTGTTGGTAGAATTTACTCATGCGGGGCTTCCCGTGGTGATTGAAAATCAGAATGGCGTTGATCATCCTTTTTTTGATAATTACAGATATAAGAGCGGGATTAGTTTGAGAAAGTTAAGCAGAGAAGATTTACAAACACATGAAAAAATCAAATTTGGAAAATCAGTTGTTTCAAAAAAAAAAAAAAAAAAAAAATTAAAAAAAAAAAAAAAAAAAAACACCCCAACCCATCACAAAAAAAAAAAAAAAAAGCCTTTTACTTTTTTTTCGTTGATTTATCACATTTTTGTTTTTTTGGTCAGTTTTTCTTTTTTTCAGGGAGCCGCGATCTTTTTTGAAACATTTTTTGGGATTTTTTTTGTTTGAGTTATTATGTTTTATTTTTTTTTTTGTGGAGTGTATTTATTTCATTTTATTTTTGCTTTTTGCTTTTTGTTTTTTGCTTTTGGTAGTTTGATTTGGCTTGGTTATTTATTAATCAGACTTTTTGTTGTTGGATATAAAGCGAACAAGGACGAAAGGGTATAACACTTACAGATTAATAATGAAGCTTTCTGCATTTGTTTTGTTGATCGTCGTGTCGCTCGTCTCTTCAGCCAGTGCACAATCTGCTGCCAACTGCTCGGGGGTAGTCTGTTCCAATCTGGCCGAATGTGTTACCTCTGGCTCTTTTTCCTACTGTGTGTGCAAGGATAACTTTGTTGGGAGTGGAGCCAACTGTATAGAGAGAATCGAACTTCAGGGTGCTTACTTCTCTAACTTTGGCAGTAATAACGTTCAGGAGATTTTCATTGGAAGCTTTGGATATCTTTCTGGCTCCGGGTCTTTTTCTTTTGTGGAAGTGAACAATCAGGAAAACTTTTTTATCGCAAAGAATGGTCCAGATAATCACTATAATCCTAATCTTTATTCGAAATTCTACTGGGTCAATGAGGATGGTACTTATTTTGGTTTTTGTTATATATACTGATTTATGCTTTGCTTCGAACTTTCGTCACTGATCATTCTGTGGTGCCTCTGTGTCTTGCTTTGTGCTATTGTTTTTATTTCTTAAAAAAAAAGTAGAAGAAGGGTCTGCGTTTGTCTGCCAACAAGTTTTTGATGCAACCACAATTGAAATTGCGGAAGCTGCGGCTGCGCCAAATTTTACTGATCCGTTGAAGAGTGGCTGTGGGAGCCTTTCTTTTCCGTGGACTAAAATTAAGAGCGAGAAGACAGCCTCTGATGTCCCCGGCTCTTCATGCGGTAAGTTACATCCCTGTTTGCTTGTCTTGTGTCAATTCTTGGGGATTCAGGCGTCCAACTATTTATGTGTTGACGTGTTTGCTAACGTTTTTATCTTTGATATACAGACGATATTGAACTCTCAAATGTTAAATTTGCTTTTGTTGTAATCGGAACTTTCTTGGGAGGATTTTTGCTTGCGGCCTTGATTGTCACTTTGATGTCAAAGCGGAGTGCTTCGTCTCCAAATCTGACAACTGGAAAGATTGAACAGTATGAAACCTCTGAAATTAGAGCGTAAATTAGCAAGAGAAATCCGTCGAGGCAAGTTCTCGGGCCTTGAAGCTCAAGGCAGAATAATAAACAGAAAGGAAATACAGTATTTTTTTTTCTTTTATTTCACAACAGAGGGGAGGAGCATTAAATTAGTTAAGTTATCTACAACAGGCGAAGAATGTTGTTGTTGTTTAATTGTCACAAAGTTGTTAATCTACAACTGCTACATGTACATTCTACACAACTTCGCCTTCTTCTAAGGGTTTATAACCGGCACTTCGAGAATTCGATTTCTGAGCGCGCATTTGTTCCAGCACTTGGTCTGTGCTAAGCCCTTTGGTTTCTGGCACCATGTAATACGTAAAGACAACAAACAAACCGCTAAGAACGGCAAAAGGGAAAAATGCCCCGTTACCAAACAGAGTCCTCATAAAAGGAAATCCCAATCCAATCAGAAAATTACAAGTCCAGTTCATGGTCACAGCGCCACTGACTCCTGCATCCCGAACATTCGAAGGGAGAATTTCTGAGGTAATCATCCAAGGAATCGGACCTGGTCCAATTGCAAAACTGCACATCGTAAAGACGCACGCAACAACAGACATGTACCTCAGCCACGGACTGCTATCCTGGTACACCATCGCCAATCCCAACAGGCAATACACAATTGTCATCAATCCAAATCCCAAAAGTAAAAGAACTCTCCTACCAGCCTTGTCCATCAACCAGACTGCGACTGCAGTAGCAATAACGTTTGCCGTGCCAATTGCAACAGTGGCTAATTCTGGGTTCGGAATACCTGCAGATTCGAAAATAGGAGTGGAATAGTATAGAATGGCATTGATTCCAGACAGCTGCTGAGCACAATGGATCCCCACCCCAATGATCATCACTCGTGTCAACAATGGGCTCTCAAAAACCGCCTTCATACCGGTAATTCTTGGGGTCTCATCTTCACCATGCCTCTGATTTTTCTCATCTCTCATTTCTGAGCTAATAATTTCCATTTCAGACCTTACTACCACTTGCGAACCTCGTAATGCCATTAAAGCGGCTTCTGCTTGAACATGTCTTTCTTTTAATGCCAAATACACTGGACTCGAGGGTAGCAGAGGAAAACTGACAATAGTAAGAACACATGCACCAAGAGGAATGATAAAGAGCCACACCCAAAGGTCTTCGGTCCCTAGAAAAGTTGGCATTCCAAGAACCTGAGACACTACAAAACCAATGACAATTCCAAACTGGTTGAGAGTTCCAATAGCACCCCGGTACCTGATTGGAGAAATTTCCGACAAATACATTGGAACACACATTGTAATGATTCCGCACCCAAGTCCCAAAAATAGTCTTCCCAAAATAAACACAATGACGTTAATACATGCCACACAGCAATAGGTTCCAATAAATAGATTGGCGGTGTTGAAGATCATAAGCTTTTTTCGACCAAACTTATTAGCCAAGTGGCCCCCGGAGAGACCCCCAAACAATCCTCCAATACAAAAAATAGATACAAACACGGACCACTGAAAATCAGAAATATTAATTCCCTTACTCTTCAATGAAGCCATGATTGGTCCCTGAGGGCAATTGATCACCCCGCTATGATAACCAAACAAGAAGCTACCCCCAATCATAGCCACAAACACACAAAAGAAGAGTGTCCAGGTCATAGATGCCTTTTCAAAAGCCAGGGATTCATTCAACTGCCTCCTCTCCCCTTCAACGCTCACCTCTGCATCATGGGGCTGCGTGGCCGTCATAGACATGGCCACCTCATATTCCAATCCCACTTGGCTATGATTACTACTATAAGATCTTTCCTGTCCGTCTTTCTCCAATAGAGGAGACGCCGAGGTTGATGATTGCTCCGTTGTCATACCTAATTTCCCTTTCTTTTTCTTTCTTTTCACCTTTTGCCTTCTGAAATCTTTCTTAAAAAA